>CANXYI012266639.1:0-10730 GCA_948208565.1 Hura crepitans | reverse complement strand
GTAGTTAAGAGTAGTGCTCAAGAGAAAATGTAGTGGGTTGACTCCATTTCTAATAAGTGATTCAATAATACTAATTTTAGATTTTATAATAATCTATATTTTCATTAAAATTAATGAGAAATTTAATTTTAATCAATAAATTAAATTACAAAAAATATGTTAAGTTTTAAGTTATTAACATTTAGATACGGTCAAATTAATTAATAATAATAACTGCAACAATTGTTATTGGGGGTGAATATGGGTCGGGGCCCAATCTGAAGTTTGTTACTCTTTCAAATTTGAATCGATTCAAAAAATCCGAAATTACTCGGGTCTCAATTCGAAAATCCAAATTTATTTATTTTTTTAATTTTCATCGATACGACGTCGTTTCATTGAGTGTGAGATGTAGTAAAACGACGTGATCAAATGTCATATTATTAGACATATTTCGATTTAGATTAAGTAAGGTTTTAATACGATCCGATCCGAACGAAAAACTTAATTCCCTAATTTTTTAACCCAAACAATTTAATCTAAATCCTTTAATTCGGGTCGAGTTATTCGATAATTTGAATTGATTTAAATTTTGTTTACCCCAAATTGTTAGGAGTGATCAGAAAAAAATGATCGAAGGTTGACTCCGTCTCCAATAAGTGATTCAATAATAGTGGCTTTGGATTCTACATGTGGTTGACTTCATAATTTTGTGTTTAGTAGGTGGGGCTTCCAATACCTAATGAATTTAATATCTATACAACTGCTTTTTAAGGCAAAATGCATGTTTTGATTACTAATTTCTGACAATTTTTTTAGTTATGAAATCCTTTTTATTGTATTTGATTGACATTTTAATTTTTACAGGTGAATTAAAATAATATTAATACTTAAAATATGTATTAAATCATTTAAGTATCACTTTTTAATTAATGTATATTTGAATTTAATATGTATTAAAAGAAATATTTAAAAATAAATAAAATAACCTATTTTTTGGAATTTGAAAGTGTTAGGAAGTTGGGATACATTATGATCTATAGATTTTGTCATTTGACATAAGAAACTGGCTCCCCTTTTGATTAAATCTATAGCACATTTCTATATGTGGAGTACTTCAATATTTTTTTGAGTTCTGGAAATTCGGTTCGAATTGAATTTAATTTTTTTAATACTATTTTTTTCATTAATAAGATTTAAATTTGAGAGTTTACTTAAAAAAAAAATTATCGAATCACTTTCATTTTGAATTTAATCTATTTTTGCTTTTGTTACAAAAATTATAATTTGTGGATTTAACAGTAAAAATAGTATAGAACTTTTTAAATGACATAGTGTACACTCCTTTTAATTTTTAAATATTTAGAATTCTCATGTAGGTTCTTATACTGGCCAACCATATAGCTTAATTTCTGAATGAGAGTATAGTCAAATTGTAATAATATTAATTTTATTGTAATGATATTCTCCTATTAATTATTTTTAGTCATGTAATAGAATTAGAATAAGTTCATACTAATAACGAAATTCATTTTTAATGAAGATGGAATGATGCCAAAATTGTAAGATTGCACGTCTACATGGAAATCAAACCTAATTATTGGGAAAAAAAATGATTTTAGTTTATAAATTATGATGATTAGAGGTTGCTGTAAAGTTGATAGCACAAACAGCAGCAGTTTTCCACCGGAGACGGCGGTTGCTACGGCTCACAGCCGACACTGGCTGGATGACGGGGGTCCTCCTTGTCCTTTGCTGCTTAGATGTTCGCATGTCTCGAAGTATGTCTTTAAATATTTCCAAGTAATATTACTCTATTATCCATAATGTTGCTTCCTCTGATGAAACCATTAAAATGATTAACTACGAAACGCCATTATAACTTACAAAAAGAGAAGGAAAAATGGAAATCCTTTGATATCCTTTGATTTTATGTCTTTTTTTTAAAAAAAAATCTATGGTAGTACGTTGTACACTGATCGGGTTTGATTTAATTTTTATAACACTTTTTTTTATTAAGAAAAAAAAGGTGATCCTATTCACTTAAAAAAAATTAGACCATTCTCAGTGATTTAGGGTATTTCATGACAGTTGATTTTTTTTGCAAATATAGTTGTCTGAAATTTTATTTACCATAATTGTAATTAATTTTTGAAATGAAATTATAGCAAAAAGTACATTACCAACAATGAAATACTAATTTAAAGAAAACACAAACATCAACTAACACAAGAATATCAAAACTATAATTTATTAGACAGTTATAGTAACTATTGACTGTGGTTCCTGGTAATATTGGTTCACAGGCACGAGCTTCACTACGATGAATTGAGAAGTTCCTGTGATGAAGCGTCAACGGCCAAAAAACCAGAATTTTATCCACTCAATCACGCACGAGATCAAATGATAAATTGCATGATAAAAGACTAGATTAGGTAAAATGAAGAGTAAAATATTAATATGGTGGATGTATGAAGGGTTGGAAGGCAAGGAACAAAAGCCTTTCTTGCTCGGATGATCTCAGAACTGATGCTTTTTATATACACTACAATACAACAAATTTATAAAGGGTGGATTGCCCAGAAATTAAATGGAAGAAACAAAATAAATTATGGAGAGAAGAGGAGATGAGAACATCTAAAGAAAAAAAAAAAAAAAAAAGACCGAAAAACAGTTCGTTTTGCTTACCCTTGAAAACCTCCTCTGAAGTACAAAATGTGTTGAGTCAGAGATAGGATCTCTCTCCCTCCCTCACTCTCTTTGTCGCTAAGGTTAAGGTTGGGATGAGGATGACATTGCTCCCTCTGATCTCCGAGCTACCTGTCCAGAAACTGATGATTTGTCTGATCCACGGACATTGTACTTTTCGTACACTCTTTCACGATTTTCAGACCACCAAGTCTCTGCTTGGTGCTCTCCGAATCTTCTCCGGCTGCACACACATTTGTATGATCAGATTGCAACATCATGGTTACCGTATACAAACATTTAATTGCCAAATAGGTGCCAACCGCATATAGTTCAAAAACAAATCGAATAATGTCAGTAGGCTTTTCCTTTTGTATTTCATATTTCTTCAGAGCTGAACAATAGGAAATCATAGTAAAAGGCAACCACTATTTTGATAGCAATCAGCTTCATTTCGGTGAAAATTCAAACTATGTAACTAGTCAGGAGGATAGTTACTTCAACGTCTCCAACATCAAGTCATTCACTTTTGGTTTTCCTTTACTTCCAAGCCTCGTGTAAACTAATAACATCGAAAATTTAAGATATTCAACAAAAAAAACAGCAGTACCTGAAGCGCACTCGTTTAAGATCCCTAGTTCCATCATGCAGGGCCACCAGTGTTATATACACACCAGGTTCATATTGTTCTATCCACTCAGCTTCAACTTGATTACTACTGGGGACTAATGCTGAGTCCTTTGACCTCGCGCAATTCTCCCCATCTTGAGATCTAGGTTCTTTCTCGCCAACACCCTGTGAGACACTACTGCCTGTCTGCACCCCTCCACCATTAGGCAGTCTAGCGTCTGGTTGGTCCTCCATTCCATTCATTGGAGTTGGACCCCGGAACAAATGAACTGTTACCTGAGCTCCATTTGACAAAGAAGGAAGCCCTGTTGGAGAAGCTAAGGAAGTTACACTAATAGAATCAGATCTTGAATGCCTCTCTCCATTTGCATCAGCACAATGTAAGCCATTTTGCTCCAAACCATTTGTTAAATAAGCCGGCCTCATGTTCTCAGCATCATAGACCCCTGATGGAAGCCTCTCTGCCATATCCTTCAGCTGGAGTGATAATATAAAATCGGATTAGAAGTTTTTGTGACAGTTAATAAAAAGAGATGACATGAAAAATGATTGACAAAATGAGACGCCAAGCTATTTAAGCATCTGCAATCACAATAAAGAGGTGGCTTAATTGAGGTCTCGACAAACAAAATCTACTAGCTGAGGAAGTGCTTAATAATTTGACAGAGCACACGCATATATAGCTGAGACAATAGCAAAGTGCAATTTGAAGGTGAAAATACCTGCGCAGTAAGTGACTTTATAACATCTTTTGCAGCTTTAGATTTGGAAGATTCTTCTGCAGCTAATGCCATGGCTTCTTGCACCTTCTTTGATGATTTCTTGAGTTCTAATTCTTGGAACTCACATCTCTGTCTCAGGCTCTCAACCTAGCCATATCCATAACCAGCAAAATTATAAGTAGTTCTCAAGCTCCATAAAGGTCTATTCAAATTTGACAACTGTACACAACCATTCTGGACCACCCGTAAAAGAAGATTGGAAATGGAAACAAGAAACGGGCAATGATAGTCTAACGGAAAACTAAAGAAGCTCATTTAGAAATATGCGACTAACTTCACAACCTCAACAACACACAAAATACTTGCAAATACGAGTATAATACCTGTGCGCGCAACTTAAGCACTTCTTGATTCAAAAGTTCATTTGTTTTCTTCAAGCTATCAGTTATACTTTTCGAAAAAGAAAGCCCTGAAGTTGTTGGAATAGGTGTAGCGGATCTTGGGGGGCTTGGTCTCCTAGAAAAAGGTGACACAGACCTGGAGCTCACTCCGGATGGTGTAAGAACTGGTTTGGGAACTCTTGCACGCACATCAACAGCACTAGATAACACAACATCTTTCAGCTGTAATAAAGAGGGTGCTTGAGCGGAGCGAACAAGGGAAAATGTATCAGCTTTCCTTCCTTGTTTGGCTGCTTTGCTATCTAACTGCTTAATCAAATCAATATTTGACGGCAACATGGACTTCGACAACCTTATCTCAGCCTTGTCCAACCTGTCTTTGTTTTCGCCTGAAAGACGAGGGACAGAATTCCTCCTATTATGATTACTAGTCTCTGAAACATTGTTTAGCTTCACAAAACAAGAATCACAGACACGATATGGTTTGCCAGGATTAGGAGCTAATGCTGCTCTAGTTGCTTTTCTGGAACTGCATGAATGGCAGTGCACAAGTCCACAATTATAGCAGTTATGCCTCTTTCGAGTAAACCCAAATGCTTGTCTGCAGGATGAACATTGTGACTGCTCGGCACCAGATACCCACTTATGAAGGCATATGGCTGCAGTGTAATTTGCACCACAAGCAATATACTTCACATGTCTGTCCTTCAAAGCTTCCACCAGACACGGTGCCTTACGATCCTCAACATCTCCATGGCCTAGCCTCCCATTTGCACCCTTTCCCCATGTGTAAACTTCATTCTTGGACGTTAAAACTGCCACATGATATGCTCCACAAGCAATTTCTTCAACAGCTTCTCCAGAAAGCTTATCCTCTACCAAGCAAGGTAGCTTACCATCAGCATAAGGATGTCCAAGTTGACCATAAACGGTGCTCCCCATTGTAAAGACATGTCCCGATGTTGTCAACCCAACAGTTAAACTATGCCCACAGGCAATTTTGTGAAAATTGTAATCAATCAATGCTGGCACGCATGTAGGTTTAAGCCGAGGTTCCTTGTCTCCATGTCCCAATCGATTTTTGTCCCCATCACCCCAAGTAAACAATTTTCCAGAGGAAACACTAGCACTAGACTGTGTTACAATAACCTCCACAATGGCAGCAGTGTGCCAAACCCCACAAGCAACAGCAAGCGTCCTCAACCCTGAGAGAGATTCTACTTCTCTAGGATATGCAACATTTTCCCTGTTGCCATGGCCCAGGACACCAAATGTTCCATCGCCAAAAGTAAAAAGTTGTCCTGTTGAAGTTACCAAGGCTGTATGCCATGGACCACAAGTTACTGAAGCAACCTGAAGTCCCTCTAGTGGACCTGAAATTCTTTTGGGTATCCAATGGCTGACATCAGTACCATGACCAAGAAGCCCTGCGTTATGTGTGCCATCTCCCCATGTATACAATTCTCCAGCCATTGTAACCGCACAGGTATGAAATTCGCCGCATGCTACAAAGTCAACACTGGTAACTGCCAACGATTCAATTAATCGAGGTTGAATAACATCCTTACCAACACCATGGCCAAGCCGTCCACCAGACTCTTCACCCCACGTAAAAACTTCACCTTGTCTTGTGACTAATGCCGCATGTCTTACCCCACAGGCTATGTGATGCACATCTAAAACGACATTAGATTCTAGAGGCCTAGGGAGAAGCACATCCGATCTAGTGCTTAAATAATTAGAATTCTTATCAGCCCCGACTTTAACAGTACTATCACATATGACCTCACCCCATATGTATACATCACCTAAAGCATCACAATCATCTGGTGCAGAACCATGACTGGATGTGCTTGGGGCACTAGAAACACTAACTCGAAAAGCATCTGAACCAGATCCTTTAACCTGCATATTTGTGTTGTCTGATGCTACATGTGACCTATCAGAATTTGGGGAATTCTCAGGCCGGAAACTGCTTGGAGAAGTACCAGGATTAAAACTTACAGAAATTTCTGGAGAACTAATGTCTCGTGTGACACTAATGGAACTATCACTTGCACTATTTGATGTCAAGTCTCTGCTTTCCTGAAATAATTTCACCACATATTAACATGTCAGAATCGGGCACAATCTGCAGCAGTACTAGGGAGGGGGAAAAAAACATAACTATCATATTCTGAACCTCTAAAGCATTACCATTTTGGTAAGAAATGCTTAGAGCATATGCCTTCAATAACAATAAACATATAATAGCCAACAGCTAAAAATTCACCAAATCATTCGAATATTACTTATAAAGTATAACATACTTGATCCTAATATACTGAATGCCCAAGTTTGTGCAAAAAACTGACCTACTATTCGTATGTTAAACACCACTCAAGACAATACCATCTCCCCAAAGGAAAAAAAAAATATATGGTTATAATTATAATGATGAGGATGAGGATAATTTGCAAACTTAATACGCCACTAAATAATAATTAGCTGGTCAAAATTTTTACATATAATGTCATAGAGAAGAAGACAAAGCTTAACTTCAGATTGCTTATGGGAAAAAGGAAAAAGAAAAAAATGTGAAAATAACTCATAAGTTCTTAGTGTGTGGATTTACATCAAGGTAGAGCCCTCCATCACTCCATCCATCAATTTTGGAGCGTCCACATTGCCCAGATGATATTAATGCCCTTAGGCCTGCAATCCACACCTCTGCCTCAAATTTGTCCTTGCAGATCTAGAAGGAAAAGGAACATATGTTTTTCAAAGTTAAAGCAGAGAACAAAGGAACTACAATACAACAATGCAACATCATCACCAACCAGATCAAGAGACCGCTTTCCGTTGTTGTATATAAGAGAAAAAGATAGATAATCCTTTTCAGGACGGAGGTAACGTTGAAAAACAGCCTGATAGAAAATTGAATAGAAATGCTCAGAATATTGGACAATATAAGAGCTTTAATCTGTGCAACACACGCTCATGATAAAGGCATCAAATTACTTAAAGCAAATATAGAAATCTTACAGTTCTTTGACCAGGAATTATTTTGGACACAGAAGCTAACTTCAAACTTCTTTCACCACTACTTGAGATCCAGATTAAAGTTGTTTCATCCTGTGATTTTTATACATGAGAGCAGTTATGATATGATGGGCAGACTGCAGGCTACAAATTGTGAAAAATATAACAACCAATCAGAGGAACAAGGACAGTAAAAAAGCATGAGAAAAGGCAAACCAAATCATTGAGTATATAGCAAGATATATTTTTTTTATAAACACCAATAACTGGGATCTCTTCAGAAGGGAAAGTGGTAATCAACAAAGCAGCTGAGCATAAACAAAAAGGCCATTTCTATAACATGCAGAACAAACTGGCCCAACTCATAAGAGACAGCACCAGAAATGGCAAATAGAGGAGGTCATTAACAACCACAAAAATAACATGCTATAGTTCTAAAGCACCTTGCCCTTGAAAAAAAAAAAGGAAAAAGGAAAAAGAAGATAAGCTTTGTAGTTGCACTTTTGCACTATTATAATCATCTATGCCCACTGCAATGTGACAAAACTCAAGCAACCACATAGTAAAGCTTTTACAACGGCTAACAAAAATGTATCAAATAACTACTAATGATGAAATATTCTCAACAAGAAGTTTGGTAAATGCCACAGGGTGAAAAACATGTATGATAATTTATGAACTCAAAATATAGAATGAAATAAAAATAAATCTCTGTGTTCTGGTCTCATTACTGAATTCAATGTCAATGAAAATAATTAAAAAAAAAAAAACTCTATCCATAAATAAATATAAATAGCCATACTGCAAAAAAAAAGAACACTACCACTTGAATTGGTGCATATTTTCATTATAAAGTAAAATCAAACAGAGGAAAATGTAGAATTGACATCCAAGAATACAAATGACAAAAGGCTCAAAAAAGAAAACATACATTGGAAAGTCTAAATGGGCAAAACTTAGGCTTTCCTTTTCGACCATATTTTAGAAGTTGAGCACCCTTCTTCAAAGCAATTAATGCCTGCAACAACGATAAAAGTTATTTTGGCACACAGAAAGTGCATTGTCATGGGGACCAAAAAGGAAAAAAAATATCGCTTGTTTCAGTTAAATACGTAAATTAACATTGCAACAAAATATGAGACTGAAACTTCTAGCTGATATGACATTAAACAGATGGGCAAAATTTACAAAGTGCATTATTGCCTTTTTTACTTATAAATTGAAGCCCATTTGAGAAAGAACAATTCTCAACACTATCCCTCACAATAATATCTTAAACTTTACAAAGTTGCAAAAATATTAGATAAATCAAGCCTTGTGCAATGAACAAATGACATATCCCATGCGGCATTTACTTGATAATCTCACAATAATATTCAATTGTTAAAGAACAAATAGACCACCAATTTTATTTTCAAGTAAATGTGAGGCATTAGACACAATGTCTTAGCATCGGGCAACATGTGCATATTCTTTTACTAACGCCAAACAATATGTTCCCTTCAAATAAAAAAACCGCAAGAAGAAAAGATCGACGATTTTTTTTTAAAAAAAAAAAAGGATGTTAGTAGAAAGTAATTTAGCAGTTCATTGCAATCAGATATTCCAGCCTTAGAACAACATTGAACATTGTCCTTGCATCAAATGGAGCCTAGTTTTTTCTTCGTTTTTTTTTTTTAAATAGATAGTCTAGTGTCATCTTTTTTTCAATTTTTCCACAATTTCAACAACCCCAAGAACAAATTTTCAAATGGCCATAAGTCGTCAATAAGGCTAAAAGACATCCTGAAATATAGCACTTAAAATGTTAAAATTAAAAAATAAAAAAAGGAAAAAAGAAAATATTACGTTTCTTTGAAAAAGCGTCAAGTGGAACAACGAAAGCACCCAAATTGTCCACATAGTTATCAGACATTTCTCCCTTATAACTAATTTTACAGCGGAAAAAGCAACAGTTCTTAAAATTTAATCCAAATTCAGCCCAGAAAAACCCAACTTTAACAATTAAAAAAAAATATTAACGAGGTAGAAGATAGAAAGAGATAGAAGGAAGAACCTGCTCGATGTCACGTTCGGCATTACCGTAGCTAACAAGATCTGCCATTCCATGTGAATATATTTACCAAAACGCCACCTCCCACTCCGATCGCTCACCGGAGCTCCGTTCATCATATACCATCTACTAACTCCTCACATCAAAACCCCAACTTCCACCTCTTTCTCTCCTTACCAAAGCCAAAAACAAGCTCTTTCGCAGATCTGCAGCTCTTTCCCACGAGCAGCCAAAAGAAATTTCGAAGTCAATGTTAGTGATCACCACAGTTCACTGACAAAGAAGAAGCAAAACCGGCTTCTCTAATCCCGGCAAAAACAAACGATTTTGCCGAGGCAGAAGAAGAAAGACGACAGGTCCACACCGACCGTTACGGTGTCGGAGACGGCGGAAGAGGAGGGAAACGTGGGAGAGAGAAACGGAGGAGGAAGAGTCTTCCTTGTAAAATAAAAAAACAAAAAGTACGGCGAGAGTCAAAGATGGAAAACAAAAAGAAAATTAGAAAAAATAAAAAATAAAAGCAATGAGAGAGAGAGAGAGACAGAGAGCCCGCTTGAAATCGCCCGAGAGAGTGAGGAAAAAGAGATGAGAAGACATTTCCAAAGCAGCATAAAGTTATTTAAATTATTAAATTAAAAATAATTAAAATTATTAAAAAATTAATTAAAATAAAAACTAAACTGGAACGGGTATATGCATTAAAAATAATATTAATTTAAAAAGACTCTGGTATATGCTCTTCTTTTTCAGTTTTGTAAATTGTTTTAATTTATTCTCTGCAACCCAAGGACTTGTTTGCCGGATCTTTTACGAAGTATTTCTTTCTGTTTCCCTCGTCTTCCTTCGCCCAATTACCTCCCTTTGTTTGCTACGGATTCTCTCACTTTCATCTCTCTCCCTTTTTCTTTTTTTTTTTTGAAGAAACATTCTTCATCTTTCCTAAATCATTTATTTATTTATCTTTTTCTAATATAATTAATCCCTATCTGCTAATTTTTGAATTTAAATAAAAAATTTTAGCTATAAATTTATCTCGTTTCAAACTCATCTAAGAGCAATTTTATATGAATAGGCTTCAAAGTTAATGTAAAAAAATTCAAATCTAATCAATTTAGCCTACATTTGTATATATTCATTTTCCTTATTTTTCGATATTTAAATAATTTATGATATAAAAATATTAAATATTTTCATATTAAATATATTAATATGTAACATACTCTTTTATATGTCATG
>CANXYI012266586.1:0-10494 GCA_948208565.1 Hura crepitans | reverse complement strand
TTTCATCATATCACACCATGTTTATATTTGTTACATATCCTAAATACCTACACCTCATAATGTATATACACATCATATTTCATTACTTACGGGTTAACATTTTATCTTACATTCACCATATGTATGATCATGCATCCACTTTATATCAATAACATCCCATGAAACATGTTCAAATTATCACACACATTTTACCTACACTACCATATCCATGCACACATTACTTATATGGTTAATTTTATACATAACCTTAGATCAAAATAGCATAATCTCATCATTTAACCATGTTAGGCCTATCATATTACCCTTTTCACCATTTAGACAACACTAAAAATACAACTTAATTATTTATATCAACTTTAACATACATCACTCACCTAATCTATTACAAGTCATATAGCTAATAAAGCATACATAAAGAAATCTTTGTAGCACATTTTTCTTATTTAACATGCCATAAACAATTTGGCCATACGAACATCATTTAGCATACTTTCATTCTATATGTTAAATGTACTCTTAATAACTACTTACATACACATTCATTATAAGCTAAATCATGCACAATTAACATAATTAGCCTTGACAACACTAAAACACACATGATACACCATTCGACCACCCTAAGATATATAATCCATATCATCAATCACTCATTATAAACTCATAATTACATATTCATATAACCTCATATTCTAATTACAAAGCATCAAACATCATTTACACTCATAATTCACAAGTTACATACACACACATGCACATTTTTTCTTAGGGTATATACAAATATTATATACATTAAATTGATTACACATATAATTGTTGTTCAATTACAACATTTGTAGACACTAGGTTCTATAGCACCTGTGTTTAGATTGCCTAATGACTAATAAAGGTAGAAAAATTCTAATAAACAAGAATGATGTCCTTAAGACTCGAGAAAATAGTTAATTTTTGATTATGGACTTTAATTGGCCTAATAAACTCGTTGTGCAACAAAAAATGCAAGGAAAATAGGCATATATGGTATAGAGATATTTTTTGTTGAAAAAATCAATTGAAAATAAAAGGTTTTTATTTTTGTTTTAAGGTAAAATAATGCCATTTTGTGGCGTAAAATGATGCCATTTTGCTCAAGCAAAAATGGTCATTTTAGAGGCTAAAATGGCCATTTTCACACAACTTAAATGGCCATTTTTAGCTCCTAATACAATACTATTTCATAGTTTTGAGTCCTAAAAAAATGCCTAAATCGATAGATGAAAATTGCAATTTTAAAGGCAAAAATGGTTGTTTCCCCAAAACGACTATTTTACTGTGGGAAATGGCTATTTTACTCAAGAAAAGGCAAAAATGGCCATTTTCAACCTTTATTTCCATGTATGAAAGCCAAACTCCGTACCAATCTTAGGGGTTAACTTTTCTCGCAAAGTGGACATTAAAAAGACATGAAAAACACTTCCTATAAACCTTTTTCTAGTTATGAGAGTTTGGTTATAAGTTTTTTTCCCATTTTCTCTCGAGTTCATTCTTGAAAGCAATTATATATGGTAGGTCAACCATTCTTTCTCCTTCTTCTTTTATTCTTTTCTTATCTATCTAGTAATTAAATGTAATAACTTATTATTTATATTCTTATTATTGTTGTTATTGTTGTATTTATTTAAATTATTTATTTTATTTTCTATACAGATTATTCTATTCATATTTTATTTCATTATTCATACTAATATTGTGTTTTGTTGTTGTGAGAGTTGTTTCATCTTTTGGAGCTTTATTTAACCTTTCTTTCTACCATTCATCAAGTACTGGTAAAGTAACTATTATTATTCCTTTAGTTTTTTTCTTTCTTTATTCCCTTTTTCTTTTTGATTATTTTCTTTGTTATTATTTATTTAATATTACATGATTAGATTATATTTTAGGTTATTTTGATGTAATTGTATTTTTGTTCCATTAGAATATATTTTAAGTAATTTCTATGTAATTTTTATTTCCTTTGTGGGTTAGAATGTATTTTAGGTAATTGCCATGTAATTTAATTTTCATTTTGATTATTTCTTTGTATATTTCATGAATGTTGTAATAGGTAGAAAATGAGTTTTACACATCATAAAAAATAACCAAATCATTTTATACCTAATTAATTGGTGTTTCAAATAGGTTTTGATTTTTCTTTAATAAAAGTTACATAAAATAAAATATGTTTTCTAAAAATTGGCATGCGAGAAGTAAAGTTCTCAAAATAATCAATTACCCAATTTCATGTATGTTATTTTTAATTTCAAGCACTTTTTTTTTTCTATAAATTTTGTTTTATTATTCTTTTATATGGTTGCATGATTTATTTTAATGCTAAAACCTATTTGAGAAAAAGGATAAAATTATAAATTTAATATGAAATTCCATATTAACTTGAGGTATAAATAAGAGTAGCATTTGGAACTGCTCTAGTTTTAGCCCTATAAGCTATTTTCCAACTCTAATTTGGTGGCGACTCCTACCTTATGGTGCCTAACTTGCTCTTTATAGGCTAATCAAATAGAGACTTAGGATTTCTCTAATTTCCTCCTCATATTTAAGAACTTGACAAGTGAGATTTAGGTTAAGTCTTTTGTTGTTTGAGTTTGATTGGCAATGGAAAAGAAGGGATGCGAACACTATTATAGCCACTTTAAGCTTCCTCTTTGCACTTCTCCTTCAGTTACTCCATTTTCACTATAAACATATTATAGGCTTACATTCAAAAATCCAAATAAATTCATTTAAACATTGAAACTTAAAAATAACTTAACAAATGTGTTCTTAGGAACCTAAAGAACTTTAAAAAAATATAAAACTCCATAAAAACTTATCCCATCCCAAAATGGTTACTATTCACTTCTATCTCCATAAGTAGAAATCCTATCATCCAACCTTGTTCTTTTGCAATTTAGGGTCTGATTAAGGTTCAAATGTGTTAATTAAGAGATTAAAAGTGAGCTTAGAGCTTTAGATTATGTGGGGAAGACAAAGAAATGGTAAAGAGAGAGAGGAGAAGACTTCGACTCCAAGTAAAGAAGAAGAAGTGATAGATTTTAGCTATTCCAAGACCTATCATACACCTTATATACTCCTTAGATCAAGGGCTCAGATTAACTCAGTTAAAATCTAAGGGTTCATATTAATTTAGCGTTAAAATTCTTTTTTTATCTAATTAAAATGATTTCTTTTCAATTCATTTACTAATGATCACAATTTAAGATCCAACAAATCACTTATAATAATGCCCAAAGGCTTAAAAAAATTGTTCTTGAAAATTGAGCAAATCCGATTAAAAATAACACTTTTATCATTACCTAATTTTTATAAAATAAATTTCGTTGTTCAAAAATTCCAATTCCCTTACCGTCATGTTCCTTAGAATATTTTAGCCTTAGGGTGTGGTGTATCTAGGTCTATTTGAGCATATTAAAAAATATTTTAGGGCTCAACTTTAATTGTGTCACTATTCATAGTACACTTCTATCAAAACTTAACTTTTATTTTTAGCCTCCTTAATGACCATATTCTATGACTAAACTTTATCCAAAAATGTATTATAATTTATGCTACTATTTTGCAACATTAATATGAGTTGGGTCTCTAGAAGCACTATTTACCCTCAAGAGGTCCTATTCATGAACATACTCATTACCATTCGATTCCCATTTGAATGTTCTCATTTCTTCACCAAACTATGTACCTAAATCATTTATCACATAAACTCTTAATTAATAGGGTTAGAAATCCTATTCCCATACTAAAAGTCATTATTTAGGATTTTAACATTTATTATTCACAATCTTGCTCATTATCGCTTGTTAGACCTCTAAACGTCCTTAATTTCATACCATAGTTTACCCATAACCTACATATAACTTAATCCTTTGATTAGTAAGTAAATCTTGATCATGTCTTGGAAGTCACTATTTATGACTCTTGAGTGTCACTATTCACAATGCTAGGATTTCCAAGTGTTATAGGCTTAATATGGCTTAACGGTGAGGATCATGGTGGCTTTTAGGACGGAATGAAGCAAAATGAACGGACAATTCCTTTTTTAAGGTAATAGGATTTTGAGGAAGAGGAGAGCATATTTTTCTTCACTCCTTTGACCCACTAATTAACTTATAAAGTCACATATGAATGGTTGAGATTAAAAATTAATTTGATCCAAAGGTCCCTTTTTATTCCCACCTTAAAAATCCATTTTAATGCCCTTTTTATGCCATCTTTTTTGCTCTCTAAAATTCCTCCATCAATTACTGAATTAAATGGTCATAAATAATCATACATAATATTACCTAAGTTTCTTGAATAAATCATATGAAAAAACCTTGAATCTTTAATATATAATTATCATTTTTCCTTATATGATTCTTATAAAATTCTCTTGATATTTTCTGTTTGAATCTTATTTGGCTTCTTGGAATATTTGAGTATCAAGTTGTGAAACATTAGAGTCAATGTGAGTAAAAATGTTGAAATTTTTGGTTTAGCCCTCACTAGGTTACTATTCATTTTAGACTACCGTTAAAACTTCTTTATTAATTTTAACCCACTTAATAACTTCATTTTTATTTAAAAATTTGCCTATAATTATTTTATAAATAATACTTCTATTTGGTTGGATTATGTAACCTAAGTCTTAGGATATACTATTCACATCCCAGGAAATACTATCCATAACCTTAAAATTTTTGGGTATTACATTTTTTCTAAGAATTTTGTCTACAAAATTTTACTTGGATAAATCAACTGTGGATATTACTCCATTATTTGAGCTTTGCTCTCTTATATGGCCTCTTTTATGTTGTGGTGCCTCTATAGCACTTCCACAAATAGTATTATTTTGTTCTTTAATTCTTTCACTATAGATGCTAGTACTTTTATTAGTTCTTCTTCATATGTTAGGTTTAATTTAATCTCAACATCTTCAATAGCTAGCACATGAGATGGGTATGATCTATATCTTCATAGTATTGACACATGGAAGACATCATGTGTTTGCTATAACTCTAGTGGTAAGGCTAACCTATAGGAAATTCATCCCAAACATTTTATTATCTCGTATAGACTGATAAACCTAGGGCTTAACTTGTCTTTTTTCCCAAATTAGAGCACTTTCTTCCATGGTGACTCTTTGAGAAACACTTTCTCACCAACTTCAAATTTAATGTCCTTTCACTTTAAATTAACATATGTTTTTTATCTGCCAAAAATAGCTTTCAGTCTATCAAAAAAAAATCATAACTTTCGCTTCAGCATCTCTTATCATGTTTAACCCTATAATCTTGTTCTCAATTAGCTCACTATAACATAGAGAAGTTTTACACTTCCTCTTAAGTGCTTCATAAGGTGTCATGCTAAAGCTTGATTAATGACTATTATTGTATCCAAACTTAGTTAAAAAGAGGTATTGATCCTAAATCCATTTGGACTTAAATGCATAAATTCTTAACATATCTTCCAACACCTATAGATATAAATTTCCATTATAAGCATCACAATCAACTAGGTTTCAATGTTAATCAAGTACATAAGTTACCTGAATGACTCAATTAGATTGACCATCCATTTATGGATGAAAAGCCTTACTAAAATTGAGTCGAGTGCCCAAGGCATTATGCAACTTCTTCTAGAACTTAAAGGTAAACCTTAAGTCTCAATTTGATAAGATTAATGACGGTACTCTATGTACCCTAACAATATCATCAATATACAATTCTATAAGCTTCTCTAGCTAATAGTCCATTCTCACTAGTAAGAAGTGACTAGCCTTTGTTAATTTATCCATAGTAACCCATACTATATCACACTTGTTCTTAGTCATTGGCAAACCACCGATGAAGTCCATAGTAATCTTTTCCCATTCCACTCTGGTATAAGGAACTTGATGCTTTGCCTTTAGTTGCTAACAAGGCACTTTGTCATGAACTGTATCATATCTCTTTACAAACAATGGCACCAATAGTATGACTTTAGGTCTTCGTACATTTTAGTGCTGCCAGGATATATGGCATATGGTGCGTTGTGTTCTTTATTCAATGTTTGCTTCTTTACTTCATCAACATCATGCACACGTAAATGATCCTGAGAGTAAAAATATCCACCACTCTTAATCTCAAGCTCAACGAACTTCCCCTCTTAAATGGAACTCATAATGCCCATAAGCTTGCTGTTATCTTTTTAACCATCCTTCACTTGCTTTAGTGAGCTTAGCTGAACTTTTATTCTAGCCAAAATAGCCTTATCATCCATGAGCTTCAACCTAACATTCAAAGCTCTCAGAGCTATCATGAACTTTTTGCTCAAGGCATCTACCATTACATTAGCTTTGCTAGGATGGTAATCAATGAGACAATCATAGTTTTTAATCAACTCTATCTATTTACATTGCTACAAATTGAGCTCTTTTTATATAGGAAGATACTTTAAATTTTTATGATCAGTGTAAACATAACATCTTTCTCTATATAGGTAATGTCTCTATACCTTCAAAGCACAAACAATGGCTGCTAGCTCAAAATCTTGTGTAGGATAGTTCTTTTAATATGGCTTCAATTGCCATGAACCATAGGCAAAAATCTTATGTTCTTACATTAACATGCTCCTAAGCCATTTAAAGAAGCATCACTATATATGGTGAAATCCTTCCCATATACTAGCTATGTAAGAATTGGTGTTTTCGTCAACATAGCATTTAGCTAATCAAAACTCTTTTAGCATCTATTATCCTATCCAAATATAACTTTCTTATGTAATAGGTTTCTAAGACACATAGATTCTATAAATGGTATTTGAGTTGATCCAAGTAAGGGGAAGCAATAATAGGTGAGTCATATGTTATAGTCATAGAAAAACCTTTGACATATCACTTATAAAAGCTTACAAATTGTAGAAAACTTTTAATCTCTATCATGTTTCTCAATGGCTTATATTCTAGTATTGCTTCTACCTTACTTGGATAAACTCAGATGTCATCTATAGAAGCTATGTGCCTTAAAAATGCTCCTTATTGAGCCAAAACTCATGCTTGCTCAATTTAGCAAACAACTTCTCATTTTTCAGAGTTTACAAAATAATCCTAAGATACTACTCTTGATCATCCTTATTCTTAACGTAGACTAATATGTCATTGATGAATGCCATAACAAACTAGTCTAAATAGGGATGAAAAATTCTATTATTCAAATCCATAAATACTATAGAACATTGGTAAGTCTAAATGGCATAACCAAAAACACATAATGTTCGTACTAAGTCCTAAAAGTAATTTTAGATACATTTGTTTTCTTCACTCTTAATTGGTAATACCCCAATCTCAAATAAATATTAGATAATACTTCGGCTCCTTTAAGTTGATTAAATAAATCATTAATGTGAGTTAAAGGATTCTTGTTCTTGACTCTATCCTTCTTTAACTGCCTACAGTCTACACATAATCTTTGTGACCTATCTTTCTTATTCATAAATAGCACTAAAGCTCCCCAGTGAGAAACACATAGTCTGACAAATTCCTTGTCTAATATCTTTTGTAGTCGAATCTTTAACTCTTTCAATTCTTAAGAGCCATCCTATACAGTGCTATAGTAATTGGTGTTATGCCATGATAAACTTCAATCTTAAACTCAAGTTCCCATTCAGATGGTAAACTAGGTAACTCATTAGGCAAAACATTAGGAAGTTCTAATACAATTTGAATCTAGCTTATATCTAGCTTTTCTTTAATCATATTTATTACATAAGTGGTATAAGCTTTACACCTTATTTTGATCAATTTCCTAGCCCTAGTGGTCGAGATGACATTAGACAAAAAGTTTGATCTCTTACCCACAACGATAATATCTTTCCCATCAAAGGTCTTAAGAGTGATCCTCTTCTATTAGCAATTAACTAGGGCATGATGCTTGGATAACTAATCCATACCCAAGATTAGTCCAAAGTCATTGAAAGGTAACTCAATGAGATCAATGTGAAACTCATATCTTTAGACCAACAAAGGATATTCTTTATAGATTCTTTTTATTATCACACACTGCCCTATATCATTGCTAACCATGATATCAATATCTAGCAAGTGTGCCTCTAACCCTCGATCATGTGCCTATGATTTATACATACAAGAATGTGTAAAACCCAAATCTATCAATGCTATAGTAGGCATATCAAAGATGTAAAAGGTATAAGCTATAAGATATGGCAAGCCAGTCTTCTCTCGAGCCTTAATAGCAAATCATCTCGTAGGTGCTCATAGCTCCGATATATCAATAGTATCTGATCTAACCCTCTGACTACCCCTAGGTCTATCTCCTCTATCTTGTCTCTGTCCTCTAAAAGTAGCTATGGGTGATACATAAAATTGAGAAGTGGCTACTGATCTTTTTGGATAATCATTAACATAATGATCCTTAGAGTTACATCCATAACAGACTCCTAATATTGTCTTCTAACATGTACCCCCCATATCTTTTATTGTAATGCTTACATAAGGCCATGAATGTACACCTGGTAGTGGATGTCAATGCACTGGCTGCCTATGTCAAATGTCTAGGTATAGAATATGACCCCTACCCAAACCTCTATGTCTATGTTAGTCTCCGAGTTTGGTAGAAAGTTACTTTTTACTAGCAGTGGGAGCCAAACTAGCCTAACCCTAACTATAGGATCTCTTGTATTGAAATCTATCTCTTTTCTCTTTTTAGATCTCCTTAATAGTATAGGCAACTATAACTAATAAAGGAAACTCTTTAATCTTAATGGAAGCCAAATGGAGAGGAATATCATGGTTCAACCAAAGATTGAACCTATAACACCTGAAAGTCTAAGTCTTATGAATGGTACCAGACGGGCTCGGATGATGTTCCTCGTGGTGCGAGTCATCATTCTGAGTCCGATGACTGACAGATTGGTCATAAAATTTTGACGAGCCTAAAACTAGGGAAAATGAATGAATTAAAAATTTTAGCAGAACCAATAATTTATATTAGGTCATAAACTACTATTTCCAGAGATAAAATAATTTTGGGCCAGGACAGCCCCGAGACCGAAAAGGTGCTCGAATGGTCTCAGAAATACCATACCCTGAACCTCAAAAATTCCACTGAGTATGATTATAGAGAAATTAGAATTTTCTAAGGTCAACTGATATTTTTTTGAATATTTTATTCTGATCGTGAATAGTTTCAGAAAATCAATAGTGGAATTTTGAGTCGAAATTTAACATGGACTTTAGTCTATTAACTTAGGAATTTTAAAACTAGAATGAGAATTTTTGGAGCAATAAGGAATATTTTACAAATTTTTGAATTTTAAACCCATACTATAGTGAATAGTGAGTTTTGCTCCCAAAGGAATTTTAAGCCAAAATTTTATATGGGCCTTAGTCTCAGTAATTGAGGATTTTTACAACTGAAATAGGACTATTTGGACTTGTAGAGAATATTTTTTGAATTTTTCAAACAAAAAGTGACTTATTATATACATAAAGAGATTAGGCCTCATTTGGGCCAAATAAATGGATTTAGCCCAGCCTATAGGATCTAATTAAAACTTGGTTATAGCCCACACTTAGGAGGACCATCTCCTTCCTCCTTCCTTCTCCGTGGCTAATGGCTCCAAGAGAAGAAAGCCACTATTTTTGCACTTTCTCTCTCCAAAAATTTACATAAACCCCTCCAAAAGTAATATAATTTAAGCCTCCATCATTCAAGGTCCTAATTCTACCAAGAATTTCAAGAAAAGGGAGCAAATTTTCACAATTCACTACTTGAGTGAATAGTAACTCAAGTAAGAGAAAATATTCCAATTCCATTTTTTATTTTTAGTGTAGTTAATTTAGGCCATTTTACTTACTTCTATGGTTTTAGAATTTTTATTTGAGCTATAGATAATTTTTTAGGAATTTTTCTAAGTAAATTTGGTGTATGTTAGGAGGAGAAAATCCAAAGGTAAGGGAGCAAACAATTCCAAGTCTAAGTGGTGGATAAAAGGGTGGAAAGGCACCCTAGGTATGTGGAATGCCTTAATTATATTATGCCTTGCATGTGTGTGCAATTTGAGTGGTAATACTTGTATAAAACTTGTGCATTTGGGGTATGTGCATATTAATTGGGTGAACTTTGGTATTAGGCATTGATTGGCATAATTTTAAGGTAGTTTGTAGAATAAAATGATAACAAATTTTGTGTGTGAGTGTGGGTAATGAAAGTGGCCTAATGGTGGCATAAAAATGTGCATGATGGTTATGTGGATGTATGTGTTCATTTGGTGCGCAAAAATGGCATGTTAGGCTAAGAAAAATGGCATAAAAATGGTGGTGTGATGTGTCTAGAATTGAGACCAATTTATATGTACGTACGTGATCAAAAATTCAAGTACTGTAAAATACTTTGTAAAGGAAATTTAATGTGAGAATAATGAGCTAGATAGCCTTGAGAATGAAGCATGAACGAGTAGAAGCATTGAGAGGTATAAAAT
>CANXYI012266567.1:0-24687 GCA_948208565.1 Hura crepitans | reverse complement strand
TATTTATTTATTTATTTGAGCACATATAAACTAAGAATTTGCAAAAGAAAAAAACTAACAATAGTTTTAGACTAAGAGTTGGTAATAAAAAAATTATTTTTATGTGAATAGCACCTCTATATAGATTGTTTATGGAATTATATTTAAATAAGCTATCAATATATGATAGCATAGGATCAAATGTAATTTATATAGGTGGTAATTGGGTGTTGGCGAGTATAATTTTTTTTTTCCTTTTTTCTAAAATTTCTAGTGTAAGTTCTTTTTAAATATAATTTACATCCTTAAAAAAATAACTTTAACCGAAATTCAAACACTTAAAATATAAATTAGATGTTTAAGAAAATAAAAAAATTAATATATCTTGAATGAAAATCTCATTGATAATGCCAGTGCATATATTCAAGTTTTTATATTATTTTTATTTTAAAACATTATTGATAGTGTTTATATATATAACAAACTCTTAGTGATGTTATTTTTAGCAAATATCATAAAAATAAGAGTAATATAGTCTAAAAGAATTTACTTATTCGTAGTTTTATATATAATATAAATAGATATAAATAAATTTCTCTCTCAATCTTATAAAAAACTTTAAATTCCCATCATTTTTTTAAATCAAATCTATGACATCCGATAATTTAAATTCTATTTTGTTGTTGGGCATTTAGTTAGGTGATATATAGCTTTAAAATTTTGATTTTAAATTCTTCACCTTCCACTAAGAGCATAATTTTAAAATATTTTTCTTCTCCTCTTATAATGTGGAATATATACCTAATGATAAAAAAAAAATTACATTTGTAATTTGTAAATATACATCCATTTTTACTTTATGATTTGGGTAAAAGAAATATTTTATAATTAACTTTGCCATAAAATAGAATCCTAATCAACCGATGTAAGAATATTCATTGGCACATGAGCTAAAGTATACAATTCCCTTAGAACTTAAAAGGTGAGGATATTTAATTGGGAAACATGTAATATTTCAGAATTCTATTTTTTTATCGGATTATTTTTAAAGTAAAAATATTTTTATAATTATTTAAAATATTTTTATAATTATTAAAAATATTACAAAAATATTTTTACAGGTGTTAAAAATTATGATAAAATACCTCTATTTATTAACATTGACAAGAATATTTTAATACTATTTTAATAATTAAAGTGACATTTTTACTGTAAAAATAACTCGAAGAGTAAAATAGAATTTCGAAACAAACGTTAAGAGCAAATCAGTGCATTTTTGTTATTTAATTTACTACAGTATAATTAAACAATGAAATGAAAATTTAAAAGCTCTAAAAATGTTAAACAATATTATTCATGAGAAAATGAGTGACTGGAAAAGTAACAATAGAATGGTAAGATTATAAAGAGTGAGTCTGTCCGTCTTCTTTGTAATAAGCTTAATACCGTATAAATTTAAAAATCAAAATTACTATAAAATCTGTTATTTAACGGATTTTATTTATTTAAAGTAAAAGTCTATTTACTATTCTCATGTCTAGTTTAATTTTTTTATTTATAAGATTTAAATTCAAAATTTTATTTAAAAAAATAAATATTAAATTAATTATGCGTTGATAAGAGATTCTATATTATTTAGAAGTGAATTCAAACTATTAAATTAGTGAATTACGAAGCTAGCCGCAAAAGCCTTACCATTAGTTAAGGAGGATAAGGTGGATTCACATGATAAGAGGGTAGGGTAGTTGACCCGACAAACCAGTTACTAAGCAATATCTTTTCATGAATTTTGTTCAACGCATCCTGGCTGTAGTCCGTGACGTCCGTCCTCCGCTGCTCGCTCTGCCGGATACACTATCGAATATCAATCCACTTGCATTTTTTTTTTGAAAGAAATGATTTTTAATTTCTTGTATTATAATATTTCTTCTATGGATCCAAGATATTATTGAAGTTTAATTGCTTTTTAATTATTTTATTTTATTAAATTAGAATTATATTAACTCTTTTTTTGTGAATTACATTTATATTTTTGAAAGAATAATATTTGATTAATCTTGATTGCATAAATTTAATTTTTACAAAATACATTGCATAAATTTGATAGATACACTTGCTAGCTATTCATTGCATTTCAAGTTAATGGCAGCTGAAGAATGCCTATTCACTGCTTTGTCGTTTCCACAAGCGCAATTACAGCGCGTGATAACCTATCATTTGACTAATAGTATGCTATTATTGCTAACTTGCTATTATTTTCAAAGACTAGTAGAAATATAAAATCTCATGTAGAAGGAATCTCGCATGACTCCAGCGATCGATTATTCAACTATTTTCTTAATAGATTAGATTTTAATTTTATTCCGCCTTTTAATAATATAATTATAAAAAAAGTTCACGTATGCTTTGTTTAATTTAAATAAGATTAATGAAGAAATAGGTAAAAAAATATTACTAAATTATTATTAGTATTTAATTTTATTATTATATTTTTAAAATGGTAAAAAGACATTATGATCAATTATTAACTGTTACATATCATGCACTTTAAGGATAAAATATATTCATTTCAACAAATATAGGGATAAAACTTGACCATTTTAAAAAATATATAAATATTTTTTTACTATTTCAAAAATGTAATGACAAAATTAAAAAAATATATAGTTCACTCGCACTTTTTCATATATTTTGTAAAATATGATAGCAAATTTTTACTTTAATCCATTTAAATATACTATTATTTTGTAGAAAAAAACAAACAATATTATTAGCTGAAAGGAAAAAAGAAAAAAAAAAACCGAATCCAACTACGTGATTATATTACGAAATTGCAGTTTAATCCCTAATTAAGCAAATATAGCTTGACTATTTTGGAATTGAAAAGCAATTATAGCTTTATTCACCAAATATCTGCATAATTCTAGTTAAAAAGTAGTATAGCAAAAGAAAAAAAAAATTGTAGTGTAGCTTATCTCTCACATAAAATTTATTAAATCTAATTGTTTATTTGTCTAAATCTAGGATTATAAGAATGATAAGTTTATTACCTAAAAAAAAAAAAAACATAAAACTACTTTTGAATTTGCATGCTTTTGCAACTGTGGTCCTCATTCAGAATTTTGTTCCAATGTGACATATGTAATTATAAAAAAATATAATTAATAAATATATTTTAGTGTTAATATGATAGTAATAAATTTGATATGATAGAAGAATGTATAATGTTACATGACATTTCATAATAAATTTAAGTTAAAAAAAATAACGAAAAGAAAAGAAAAAAGTGAGACGTTAAGATAAAGAATTTAGGAAGGGAAAGGAGAATATTTGGAATTTCAGTGTTGAGGTTAAGTAAATTTGCAAGATATTTGATATTGTGCAATATGCTCTTTTATTTATATCAAATTTATTACTATTTTATTAATACTAAAATATTTATAAATTTTATTTTTTTTATAAATATATGTGTTAAACTAAAATAAGTTAAGTAGTAGAGTAAGCTTTAAAAAAATATTTAAATTGGAAGGTTATATATTTTATTTATTTAAAAAATTATAAGATTATTTAAAGGCATATATATGAGCATGGCTACCATTATATTTATATTATTCTAATCTTTCTAACATTTAAATTTAATGATGATTAAATGCGCTAGCATACTTAATGTGTACCACTATGAATTATTAAATCAAATAATATTATTTAATCCTATAATTTATAAATACGTGCATGGTAAATTTACTGATTTATTTTTAGTATAATAAAACTATTATTATTATTTATCAAATCTAGTATTATGATTTATCAAATATAGTATAATGAACTTAATCATTATATATAACAATTCTATAACACATACTAATCCTATACCAATTAATTTCAATAATTAATTACTTAATGTTTTGGCTAAAAATTAATTACTTAATTAATTATAACCTTCCTTGGCTTCTATACTATATACCCAAAAGAGGTACTGCCCAATAGGATTGAATCAATTAAAATAAAAGACTCTCTCTATGGTATGATTTAACTATATTCTTTCTCCGCGAGAAATAATTTTTCTGTATTTTCTTTTGGTAAAAAAATATTTTTTTTTCTTTTGTTTATACTCTCAAATGAATTCAACTTTATATTTTGTCTTGAAATGTAGATTTAGACTAGCAACCAAGAAAGCCAAACATCATAAGTATATATATATAAAAGAAAATGTATCATAAATAATTTAGAAAATATTCATAACAAAATTTTTGCACGAACATTAAACAAATGAGTGAACAACCTTTTTTTGTTCAAAAAAAAAAAGAAAAAAATAGACTAATTAATTAAATAGTGTTTCGTCGATGCCTTGACAGAAAATCTAGAAAATATAGAGATGGCAATAGACAGGATATCCATGAAAAATTTTGTGTCCAAACTCAAACACGATTAACCATAAAAATATTTTAATCCAATAAGCCTTCTATTCAAACTGTTCTAAACTCGATTTACCATTTTCCGATTAAAAACCAAACCCTTTAACATATAAAATTTAATTAAAATTTTAAAATATTTAGTAAAATTATATAAATATTAGTAATAACTTACTATATTAAATCATTTAAATTTATATATGTTAATTGTACAATATTTTAATATAATAATATAAAATTAGTGGTTATACTTTACCTAGATATTTAATTAAAAATATTATTTAATAATTAAATTTTATAAGCCAGTTTTGATACTCAAAGACTAATACCAGAATTCAAATTGAATAGGATTCAAATGATAAAATTATTGTTCAAACTCATTCCACGTTTATTTAAAAACTATTCAATTTTCTTAGTAAGGTTCAATATTGAAAAAACCTAATCCGCTGTCATTTTTAATTAGGTAAAAAGAAATAGGGAGATATTTAACAACATAACACTAATATTTTTTTAAAATAATTATAAATTAAGTTTCAACCTACAAATCATATCAGTTGAGATTTTAATATTTTTTTTATAATAATTAAAATTTTAAATTATTATTTTATAATAATTGAAACCTTTAATATATTTCATATAAAAAAAATAAACACTTTTTTGATGTAATGCTTATGTAAGATCTCCACCATCTATTAAAAATGCAAAATCAATATTTTTTAAAAGTTATTAGTGATTAACAACTGGTCAAATTTCTGAAAAATCAGGCTACTAACTATGGAGGGACCATGTAGTCCTCACTTGCGAGGATCACATCCCACTTAAAATGGTAACTTTTTATTTTTTTTCGTATAATAAAATTTGCCATTTTAAATCTATACTAAAATTTCATTATTACTGTGATCAAATATTTTATTAATTAATTTATTTTTTATATAATATTTATTTTTTTATATCTTCATTATACTTTAATAATATTATAAAAAATTATATTTAATAAAATTTATCCATTTTTAAAAATATATTTTGCCTTAATATTTGAAACTATATTCATTATTTTAAATTAATTAATAGTGTTTAATATTAAAAATAGCAATAAATAGTGTATTTTCGAGTGTCTAATTAGTTAGGATCCTAATAGGACGCATGCGAATATTAATTTTATTATCTGCATGAGTTTGAGTGTTTACTACTAAAAATTACAATTCAAATCATTTATATAATTAAATAATTAATTTTTAAAAATTTTTTCATAAATATAACATAAAATTTAAATTATTTATTAAAAAAATTATATAATTGGTACAAAATTAATAAAATAATAAGATTTATTAGGGTTGGAGAAAAAAAACTGGGTTTAGGTAGTAAAATATAAATTATATAATATTTTCACAAATAATATTAATTTTGTATAATACTTGAAAAATATTTTTTAAAAATTAATTATTAAATTATATAAACGTTTGGATATTAGTATATAGTAATTAGTACCCGAATCTTATACAGATAATATAATTAATACCAAAGATGACTTATTAAGGGCGGATTGGACTGGACGACCGAAAATATATTAATTGTTGCTTATCTAATAAGAAGCATCATTAATTAGAGATGACATTATTTTTAAATGTCTAGTCTACTCTGACCATAATAAAATATATTTGTGTATTGATCTTATTATTTATATTAGGTCCGAATATTGATTATTGGATATCGTTATCTAAGCTCTTTTATATTATTAAATAATTAATTTATAAAAGTATTTTTTAAAATATTATACAAAATTTATTTCATTTATTATAATTGTATATAATTTTAATATTGCATTCATATAAATAATATAATATTTTTAGTTGAATATTAATAAAAAGATAAATTATAATATGTTAATTAACTAACTAATATTTAAATTTTTTATAGATAAAAATATATTTTGATTTAATTTATAGGGTCAGGTCCTATGACTTATATTACAAAATTTGAGTTCAAAATAAACAAAATAGCAATATATTTAATTATTAATAAATTACAATATTAATTAAATATTTGATCGATTATCGAAAAATATTTAACTTGCTACCATCCCTAATAACAAGCATCATCAATTAAATTAAAATAAAAAATATAATTTTAATTGATTCATAGAATAATGTAAATATATTTGTTTATAATTATTATATCGTAAAATACATATTTGAGAATATATAAAATTTTATTAAATGTGAATTTTTTTTACAATATTATAAGAATATAATGGACATTTAAAAATAAAAAATATACAATAAATAAATTAATTAACAAAATATTGAATGGTACTTAAAATTCATAAATTTAAATTAAATATTATATGAAAAATGAGACATAAAAATGGATATAAAAGACCTAAAAAAATAAAATAAAAACAGAAAAAAAAAGGGAAGGGAGAGGTGTGAGGACCACAAGTTAAACCTAAAAATGTTGCATCTACATTTTTTAAATACCATATACATACAGTGGGTTCTGCATATTTGTGCGTTAATAATTTATTTTATTTTTTTATAGATAAAAAATAAAAAAATTAATTATTAAAAAATAATAATTTATAATTTCAATTGTTACAAATAAAATATTAAGATTTTCTAATTGTTATGAACCTAACATTTAGAGTTAAATTTGGAATCACCCTTGTTTTTTTTTTTTGAAAAGAGATCAATATCAGAAAAAGAAAGAATCATTTATAGTTTTTATTTTTTTAATTGATCAAATTTAATTTTTATTTTATATGTAATTAAAAAAATTATTAGAAAGATGGAGTAGAGAAGAAAAGAAAAGAAAAGAAAGCACCACATGACTTGAATCTTTTAATGACCTTGCGAGTCGTTACCAAACTTTGATAAAATGAGGAAAAAAATATTAAAATATTTCTGTTTTTCTAAAGAGAGAGAAAGAAAAAGAGACAAATCTTATCCGAGGTACCAAATATTTGACAATTAGAGGCAGACCAGTGTATGACTTGTTAACTATGTAATTGTTTGAAAATAAGATCAAAAAAAAAAAAAAAAAAAAACACCAAAAATACAACAAGAAAGCAAGTTATATTATATCTGTCCAGAAAAAGTCAGCTCCAGTGTCTTCACATTTCAAAATCACTTACTTACCTCACCGGTCTTTGATTTCTTTGTTAGATTCTCTGTAAAAGAGACACCTTTCTTTTTACTAACACAGCCTTCTTGTCCCTATTCTCTCTCACCTTTGAAATATTTTTTCTTTAATTGGATTCTGCCATCCTTTTCTTGCCTCTTCATTAATTGTTTTTAATGAAAGTTTTTATTTTAAAGATTTTTTATTGAGAGTTAGTGATGGAGACGTCAGTTTTGAAATTGGGGCGAACCCATTTGTGAAAAATTGCTCCACTATGGCTGTTGGGTTCCCGGGGAGCTTTTACTTGGTTTGCAAGTGATGTTTTTAATGCCAATTGGAGCTTTGAGCTTCCGGGTTCACAGTGTTGGGGTTTAGACTGGTAAAGTTTCCTCCTTTCCTTCAATGCCATTCACCTCAACTTATTATAATTTTTGATCTTGGGATCTGCTTTCAGTTAAAAAGTAATTAAATGGTTGCTTAATTAGTTAACTGTTACCTTTTTGTTGGTTTGTAGGTGCTTTGGGATTCGTGTTTGAAGTTTCTGGGTGACTTTCTTCCTCTCACACTCACTACAAGGAAACAGTGCCTGCAGCTGTACAACACACTAGGGTTTTAGGGGTTTGGTAATTTTAGTCAAGGGTTTTGGTTTGAGGTGGGGACGAAAGATCTCTGATTGCTTCATTGGCTTCATGTATTTGTTTTTATTTATTTTATTTAAAAGAACAGTGTTATTCCTTCTCTTTCAAGTTCCTACTTTGTCCATCTTTCTCTAATTCCTGTAGATGTTTTGCATTTGAAGTTTCTTCATTTGGGCATTCTATTGCTTTTCTGTAATGGATACCTCTTATGCAACTAAAATTGGGTTTTTGGGTTTCTTAGTTAGTGTTCTTGAGATTTGATATAAAGAGGGGGATTTGTGATTTTTATTCCTTTTGTCTATATTTGTTGTTTCTTCTGCAATTTGCAGCTTGCAAGTTGCATTTCTTTCTGGAGCTTCTTTTGGGATGTTGGTGGGCAAATTTCTTCATTTGAGTTCCTTTCAAGACTAGTGCCCTCTCAAAAAGCGTACCAGCTTCAGTCAGGTGTTTTTGACTTTATTTGAGATTGAGGTGAAGCTTTGGTTTCAGTGATAATGGTGTTGGGCGTTGTTTCAGCGACTTTCTTCAAGTGGGTGTTCTTTGCTTGTTTTCTTTGTTCAGCATCGGGTCTCAAAACTACATCCCAATCTTGTGATCCTAGAGATTTTTTGGCATTGAAGGAATTTGCTGGAAACCTCACAAATGGGTCCATTATCACAGCCTGGTCAAATAACTCTAATTGCTGTCAGTGGGATGGTGTTGTATGTGGAAATGGTGGCAATGGTTCTATTGGCAGTAGAGTAACCATGTTAATTCTGTCAAAAAAGGGTCTTGAAGGTGTTATTTCACCGTCTTTGGGTCGTTTGGAGCAGCTGAAATCACTTGATCTCTCTTGCAATCATCTGCAAGCTGGTCTGCCGATGGAGTTATCAAACTTGAAGCAGCTTCAGGTTCTTGATTTGAGCCATAACATGTTATCAGGACAGGTTTCGAGTGTGCTGTCTAGGTTGTTTTCTATTCAATTGCTCAATATTTCTAGCAATCTGTTCAAAGATGATGTGTCTGAACTTGGGGGATTTCCAAATCTTGTTGTTTTCAACATGAGCAACAATTCATTCATTGGTCGACTCCCTGCTCAAATTTGCAGCTCATCTAGTGGGATTCAAATTCTTGATTTATCAGTGAATCATCTTGTGGGAACTCTTGAAGGCTTAGAGAATTGCAGCACATCTCTCCAGCAATTGCATTTGGATTCCAATTCACTTTCAGGCTCACTGCCGGGTCCTTTGTACTCAATGTCAGCCCTGCAGCACTTCTCAATCTCCAACAATAACTTCTCTGGCCAGTTAAGCAAAGAATTGAGTAAGCTTTTTAACCTTAGAACCTTGATCATTCATGGAAATCGGTTTTCGGGTCAAGTTCCCAATGTGTTTAGGAACCTTACGAAGCTAGAACAATTTGTTGCACACTCAAATAGGTTGTTTGGGCCACTGCCTTCAACACTGGCATTATGCTCAAAGCTTTGTGTACTTGACCTTAGAAACAATTCTCTTACTGGTCCAATTAGTCTTAATTTTACTGGAATGCCTAATCTATGTACTCTTGATCTTGCCACTAATCATTTAACCGGGCATCTTCCAAGTTCTCTATCTGATTGCCACAAATTGAAAATTCTGAGCCTAGCAAAGAATGAATTGAGTGGCAACATTCCTGAGAGTTTTGTGAAACTCACATCCCTCATGTTGCTCACTTTGTCAAACAATAGTTTCACAGACCTATCTAGGGCTTTATCTGTGCTACAGCAGTGCAAAAACCTCTCCACTCTTATCCTCTCAAAGACTTTCATTGGTGAGGAAATTCCCAGCAATGTGAGTGGATTTCAGAGCTTAACAGTCTTATCTCTGGGAAATTGTGCACTAAAAGGCCAAATCCCAATTTGGTTGTTAAGTTGCAGGATGTTGGAGGTTCTTGATTTGTCATGGAATCACTTGGATGGTGGTATACCTCTTTGGATTGGTCAGATGGAGAATTTGTTCTATTTGGATTTCTCAAACAATTCTCTTACAGGAGAGATTCCAAAAAGTTTGACAGAGCTGAAGAGCCTTATTTCTATGAACTGCAGTTTGCCAAATCTCGCTGCCTCTGCTGGCATTCCGCTGTATGTAAAGAGAAACCGAAGTGCTAGTGGTTTGCAGTATAACCAGGCCTCAAGTTTTCCTCCTTCAATATTATTGAGTAACAACAGAATAAATGGGACAATTTTGCCTGAAATTGGACGATTGAAACAGCTCCATGTTTTGGATTTGAGCAAGAATGAAATAACTGGGACTATTCCTAGCACCATTTCTGAAATGGAGAACTTGGAAATTTTGGATTTTTCATCCAATGATCTGTATGGGTCGATTCCCCCATCATTTGAGAAGCTGACATTCTTGTCGAAATTTAGTGTTGCTAATAATCACTTGAAGGGGCAAATTCCAACCGGAGGGCAGTTTTCCAGTTTCCCTAGTTCAAGTTTTGAGGGTAATCCAGGATTATGTGGAGGAATAGTTGCTCCTTGTTATGCCATCACCAATATGTTCAAACCCATTGAGCCATCTGGTTCAAACAGCAAATTTGGTCGGGCGAATATATTGGGAATAACAATTACCATAGGAGTTGGGCTTGCATTGATCCTTGCGCTTGTTTTACTCAAGCTGTCAAGGAGAGATGATGTGAGAGATCCAATTGATGATTTGGATGAAGATATCAGCTGTCCGCACAGGTTATCTGAGGCCCTTGGGTCTTCCAAGTTGGTGCTTTTCCAGAATTCAGATTGCAGGGAACTCACAGTTGCAGACTTATTGAAGTCCACAGATAATTTCAACCAAGCAAATATCATTGGCTGTGGTGGAGTTGGCCTCGTTTACAAAGCCAGCCTTCCTAATGGTACCAAAGTTGCCATCAAGAGGCTTTCTGGAGACTGTGGTCAGATGGAACGTGAATTTCGTGCGGAGGTGGAAGCACTTTCGAGGGCTCAACACAAAAACCTTGTTTCCCTTCAAGGTTATTGTCGTCATGGCAATGATAGATTTTTGATTTACTCATACATGGAGAACGGGAGCTTGGATTATTGGCTACATGAATGTGCTGATGGAGCATCATTTCTTAAAGGGGAGGTCAGACTCAAGATTGCACAAGGTGCTGCATCTGGTTTAGCTTATCTGCACAGAGTTTGTGAGCCACATATAGTTCACCGGGATGTGAAATCTAGCAACATACTTTTAGACGAAAAATTTGAAGCTCATTTAGCTGATTTCGGCCTTTCGCGACTGCTTCGACCCTACGATAGTCATGTTACTACAGATTTGGTTGGCACTTTAGGTTATATTCCACCTGAATATAGTCAAACATTAACGGCAACCTGCAGGGGTGATGTTTACAGTTTTGGGGTTGTTCTGCTGGAGCTTCTGACTCGCAGAAGGCCTGTGGAAGTTCGCAAAGGTAAAAACTGCAGGGATTTGGTCTCATGGGTGTTTCAGATGAAGTATGAAAGGAGGGCGGCAGAAATTATGGATTCATCAATTTGGGAAAAGGATACTGAGAAGCAGCTTTTAGAAATGCTTGAAATAGCCTGTAGATGCTTAGACCAGGATCCTAGGCGAAGACCCCTTATCGACGAGGTGGCTTCATGGCTTGATGGTATCAGGATTCAGTGAATCTCATTGCTGCATTCTGTTTCATGGTTACTAGTCTCAACTGGGATGGAAATTGATGTACACATGTAGAGCATACATATTTTCTAGTTTCTATAAGGTTGGAGCAAGTCTTGGACTATTGAGTTTGGTTTTCTTTTTTATCCTGATAAAAAAGAAAAATATTTACTGCTGTTGTATACTGACAAAGGAGCTGTGCATGAATAGGCTCTTTTGGCAAATTGTGTATCAGAAGTAAGTATTATAATAGAAAAATATTTTGATTTTTGTATAGTTTATATAGTCCAATCACCTGTGGTTCAGCATATACATATTGATATCTTGAAAGTGAAATATTGGTTACAAATCAATAACATCTATTTAGTGCTTAGTGATTTTCATGTGGGAAAATCCCGGCCTATCTGATCAAAACTGCTGGAATTTATGAAAAAAAAAAAAATTGGTGTAATTCCAGATTTGTGCAGGAAATTATGAGAAAATGGTTTAATTTTATTTCAGTGTAATTGTTAGTTTTTGATTTATGCTTATTTCTCTACACTTTATGCAGTTCTTGAAAACCATACTGCTGATGCCATTGTAGTTGGCAATCTTGGTGTTGATCAAAGATTTCTCACAATGGCCACAATGACATTAACAGGCAACAAATGACTGCTGCTGAAACTTCAAATAAACAAATGTGAAAAGGGTGTGTTAGAAATAAAATCCTGCTAATAAATTTTCTTCTAATCTCGGGTTAAAGTTAAAAAGCAAACAAAAATTAAAAGGAAAAAACACAAGAAAATGGGAAATAAAATAAGATTTCTTAGTAATATAAGTCCATTTAGATCCTTAAACATAAGTTGTACATTAGACAGGTTATCAAATATGAATCCGTTGAATTAAAAAATAAAAAATAAAAAAATTAATTTTTAGTCCAACTATTAAAAATAAAAAATGGATAAACAATATTATTCAGCTATTACCCAGCGGCACGTACTGTTATCACATAATATGCAGCTTACTCAGTTAACATTCTTCGCGCGGCCAATTCCAAATTCATATTTTCTTAATATAAACGACATCGTTTGATTTGATATATTTTTCCTTCCCCCAGCCGTCCCAACGTGCCTACCTTCCTTTTCTTCTCTTATCTTATTCCCTCTGTGCCAATTTCACCTCATCGTGAATCTTCGCAGGCCGAATATACACTTTCCGACGATGTTCCGGCGGTTATTTTAGTCACTCGCCACCGTGAACGATTCCTGTAGAATCTCGGTGCAGTTGAAGTTTGATTAACAGATGGTATTTATCTCACAAATTGTAACATTTATGAGTTATTAAGTTGTAATTCATTGGGAAAAAGTAAAATTCTATCGAAATATTTTTATATTGTTCTGAAATTCTGTGATTCCCACACTCCGATTGTCTTATCGGGGTAATGATTGGACGAAGTCGCTGATATTTTTGATATTCTGTTCTTTTCGCTTTAAGTTTGTCCCCAGCAAATCCTAATTTGTCTTTGCTTGCAAATTGACAGATGCTTTCATATTTTTGCTTTTTCCATGTTAATCTTGAACGATTTTGCTACTTGCTAATCTTCTCTGCAATCTATCTTTTGCTTCACCTGTTTTACTTCTAATAATCTGAGTTATTTGAACTAAAACAACAACAGTTGCTTGATTGTAGAGTGTGATGCGGCTTCCAATCCCCAAAGCCATGGCTACACTGACAAACCAAGCTTGCCCCTGTTTTTCATCCTTGTCTAACTTTTCTTTCCAAAATGCAAATTATTCAAAACCTAAAGTGTTTTTGTGCTCTACACTCTATAGGCCATCATTTTCTGTCTTTGCTACTCAATGCACTCCTCTTTCTCACTCTTCACCCTCAATTTTCCTTCCTTTCCTCAACGAAGAAGAAGAATCTAAAGAACCCAAAGAAGAAAAAGATGAAGAGGAAAAGCAAAAGGAAAAGGAAGATGATCTTTCAGACCCAATTGTCAGATTCTTCAAGTCCCAGACTTCAACTAAAGACCCACCACTCCTAGGCAAATTCTCTCTCCAAACAAACCGTCTCACCCAGTGGCACCTTGCCCCTGAATTTGAATCTGATGATGAAGCTGGTATTCAAGATGCAGTCGTTATAGGGGAAAATCAGAAAATAGGTTCTTCAGACATGAAATTGACTCCATTGCCGGAGGGAATTGCGGGGGATATACTGAAAGTTGCAAGGGGCTTACCAAAGAATACTACGTTGGGAGAGCAATTGGGTGCTTATGAAGGGAGGATTAATGAAGAAGAGTGTGTGGAAGTTTTAACCATGATGGGGGAAGAGGGTATGATAAGTTGTTGCTTATATTTCTTTGAGTGGATGCGATTGCAGGAGCCATCCCTCATCACTGCTCGTGCTTGTACTGTACTGTTTCCATTACTGGGAAAGGCAGGAATGGGTGATAAATTGATGGTTTTGTTTAGGAACTTGCCTCAGAATAAGGAGTTCCGAGATGTTCATGTTTACAATGCTTCCATTTCTGGTCTTCTTCGTTGCACGAGGTATAACATTCTTCGCACTTTGCTGTCAGTTTTTTCTCTTCATAATGGCTGTTCAATTTGTTGCTTTGCTGGTGTTTTTGAAATTATAGTTATTTAAGCTGTCAGTTTATGATTTTTTTACGGGGGTGTTAATGGAAAGTATTCAGCATGAACGGAGTTATTCCTTACCTGTAATTCTTTACTACTTTGGTGAGAGTGAATTGTATGTATGTGATTGCATATTAGCTCATCTGAATTCTTTAACCCACGTCATTAGTTATAGGAAAATGAAATAAGCTTTGTTCTGCACCAGTAGCGGTTGTGACCAAAATCTTTTAGAGTTGTCTTTTGAAAAGTCTGTAAAATAATGAATATAAATAAATAAACGTTCAGCATTCTTGCCTTGTAACGCTGAGAATTTATTTGGACTCAATTCTTTGTGCCACCTTTTTCTTTCTGGTCTGAACTGTATCCAAGAATATAGCTGTTGCTAATGTGATTTTACGTTGTATAAAATTTCAAAATTTTTCCTTGTTGGAGCTCATTGTTGCTTTCTATTGTTGTTTATCAGGTACGATGATGCTTGGAAGTTGTATGAAGCCATGGAAGTAAACAATGTAACTCCAGATCATGTAACGTGCTCTATAATGATTACAATCATGAGGAAAACTGGCCGTTCTGCAAAAGAGGCTTGGGAATTCTTTGAGAAAATGAATAGGAAAGGAGTCAAATGGAGTCCAGAAGTTCTGGGGGCTCTGCTAAAATCATTCTGTGATGAGGGACTGAAGAATGAAGCACTTATCATCCAAGCAGAGATGGCAAAGAAAGGGATCTTTTCTAATACTATTGTGTATAACACGTTAATGGATGCTTATAATAAATCCAACCAAATTGAAGAAGTTGAAGGTCTCTTCAGTGAGATGAAAGTAAAAGGCCTTAAGCCTACGTCTGCTACCTTCAACATTCTTATGGATGCATACAGCAAAAGAATGCAACCTGAGATAGTTGAGAAGTTGCTGCTAGAATTGCAGGATGCAGGTTTAGAGCCCGACGCCAAGTCATATACTTGCCTAATAAGTGCGTATGGGAGGCAAAAGAAAATGAGTGATTTGGCTGCAGATGCATTCTTGCGAATGAAGAAAGCTGGTATAAAACCTACTTCGCATTCTTATACAGCTCTTATCCATGCTTATTCAATTAGTGGTTGGCATGAGAAAGCTTATATTGCATTTGAGAATATGCAAAGGGAAGGAATTAAACCCTCTATAGAAACCTACACAGCTCTGCTGGATGCATTTAGGCGTGCTGGTGACACCCAAATGCTGATGAAAATCTGGAAATTGACGAGAAGTGAAAAAGTTGAAGGGACGAGAGTAACATTCAACATTCTTCTTGATGGGTTTGCTAAACAAGGTCAATACGTGGAAGCAAGGGATGTGATATCTGAGTTCGGGAGGTTTGGCATTCTGCCAACAGTGATGACATATAATATGCTCATGAATGCATATGGTCGGGGGGGACAACACTCAAAGTTACCTCAGCTATTAAAAGAAATGGCAGCTGTCAATTTACAACCTGATTCCATTACTTACTTAACAATGATATATGCATATATTCGTGTTCGTGATTTCAGGAGGGCATTCTTCTATCACAAAATGATGGTGAAAAGTGGGCAATTGCCAGATACCAAGTCTTACCAAAAGCTTAGGGCAATATTGGATGTAAAAGCTAAAATAAAAAACAGGAGGGACAAGAGTGCCTTACTTGGTATAATTAATAGCAAAGTAGGTATGCTGAAAGTTAAGAAGAAAGGAAAGAAAGACGAGTTTTGGAAGAATAAGAGAAGGCATTTGAGAATCCATGATGTTGATCGTGAATCCTGAGGGACAGTGTTTATCCCTTGTTAGAAGCTGTATAACCTGAGAAAAGTCCTGTTGAAGTATATTGGCCCATGTTCAACTTTACTGGGGAGTACTTCTCGTCCATATTGGGTATTTCCATTGCATATGGTCTGCCCGAAGAGAAGATGCAGTAACTAGTGAAATCAAGATAATAATGTTTTTATGATGGAGAAATTCACTAGTCTTTTCTTCTTGTTGAAAGTAACGAGAATATTCTTGCCTGCAGTAGATGGAGAATTTTAATGACAACTTTTACAACTAGCTAAAGATTTAGATGGAGAGTAGAGGCATGCTACGCTAATCTCATTATATTCTATCCATATCTTCAAGTTACAGCTTTTGCATTTGCTGCTAGAACACCGTTAAGGATCAAGAGTTAAAAAGTAATATATTTGTTAATTTTGATATTATTCTTTCGTTTATTAGACTACGGATGTAAAAAGAAAAATCGATGGCGATGAGATCTTAAATTGAGTTTGATATCAAATCAAATTTTAGCAATTTAATATTAATATTAATATATAGCCTTTTTGCCCCTTATTTGAACGGAAGGGTAAAAAAACAACAGCTACACAAAAACAAATTTAGGAACAGTAATACCCCTGCCAAAGCATACCACTAGATTGAAAGCTAGCAAATCTTGTCATGCCATCTGCTGCCATATTAGCTAGCTTCTCGCATGATGCGATTGAATTGCACTTACCAGTTGCGGATCAAGAAGAGCCTTAATATCACAAATAAGGCCTTGAACATTTTCATCTGCAGCAACATTGTTATTGAGAACATTAATAACCTCACTCTGATCAACCTGTACCCTGATCTTTCTCCAACCTTTCTTCCAAGCCAGATGCAAACCCAAAACACTGCCCATAATTCTGTGTAGAAAGCAGCAGCGTTATTGAGAACTGCAGAAAATCCTCCTAACCAAGTACCAATATTATCTTGAAAAACACCTCTAGCTATGCCTAGATGAGAAGAGATGCTGCTTGCTCCATCAGTATTGAGAGAAATCCAACCTAGATCTGGCAAGTTCCACCTAATATTCTGCTGTCCGAACCGCAGAATTGTTGATAGTTTTTAGGTTAGAATGAACTGTTATATCAGCTCTCACTTCAGACAAAATAACATTAAGTTTAACTTGCACACCTATATTTTGCCCTCCAAAAATCAAACTATTCCGCAATTTCCAAACTCGCCAACAAGTAAATCCAATCATAGTTGGCCAATCAAGGTGAAAACGACTAGAAAACTGATTGATGAGATTCATTTCCATCCAAGATTTCACTGGACAAGAGAAGAAATCATTCGAGATATTGAAATTAATCAGCTTCTCCCAAATTGATTTGGCTTTTGTGCAATCACAAAGCACATAAGTAAAGGGTTCTTCAGCATTGTGATAGCAAGGGCAAATACTGGAGTTAGCAATTTGACATCCGGCTCATTTAACATTAGTGACAATTTTGTTATGTGCACATATCCATAGAAATGTGTGAATTCATTGAGGGCCAGACCAATTCCAACCAACTTCCACATTTTGCATTTGATAGAATTATCTTCATGTCTTAAAAGCTTGTAGGTGGAATCAATTGAAAATTTTCTAGAGGCATTGATTTTCCAAAACCTTACATTTGGACCCATCATCAATAGGAAGACAAACAAGACTAATTTGCTCCGATTTAAAGGTCGGAAGAAAAGAAGCAAACTTTCCAAAATCCCAGCTACTGTTTACAATAGCAACATCACAAATTCTCCAATTCCAAATCTTGTTGGGAATTTCCTGAGTAGTATGATTAATAAGAGAATTATTACTGCACCAGCTACCGGTCCAAAAGAAGGATGTACGCCCATTGCCAACTGTAACACCAGTATTAGAAAGGACCAATGGCCGAATAAGAGCAATAGCACGCCATAGTGGGGTGTAGTTGCTAGAATGAATTGTTTGAGGCCAAGCATCATTAGAGGGCCCATATTTTCCACATATCACCTTGACCCATAGGTTATGAGGAGATGTAACCATTTTCCAACAAAGCTTCATTATAAAAGCATAGTTAAGTTGAGGGGATAATATTGGTTCCCTTAGTTTATTTGAGGGGATAAGAAACTTAAATGTATCTAGATAAAGTGGCTATTGAAGTGGATATATTGAGTTTTCTAAGTTTCACTTTCGTACATAACATCATAAAAAAATTGATTATGAGGCAGCTCAATTTGTTATCGTTGGCTGTGGATTATTACATGGGATGGCAATTCCGAGCTTTGTAAAAGTATAATGTTTAACTGTAAGAATAAAGTTAAATCATTTGTACAAAAGTACTACATAGCACAAAATGTTGATTTCTTTGTTGCAAAATCAAAGCCTTCCTATTGGTTGATAAAATGCATAAATCGTGATAGTAGATGTCAATGGAGGTTTAAAGCTATGAAGAAAGTATCATTTCTTTATTGGAAGATTACTGTATATAAAGGACTACATTCATGCATATCTTCATCACTGTCTCAAGACCATAGATAGTTGGGTTCATATATTATTAGTAAATGTACTACGGATATGGTGAGTAAATGTTTGACATTGGTTGTTTCACACTATAAGGCATGTTATGCATTAGAAGCTATATTTAGGGATTATACTAGTTTTATAAGAAATTGCTAGGATTCTTATATGCACTGAAGTATTATAATCCAGAAAGTAAATATGAGTTTGTGTGGGAGGACACAAAATATCCATAGTGAAAGCAATTTAAATGTGTGTTTTGGACATTTAAGCGTGTTATTGTCAAGTTAACATATTGCAAGCCCATTTTATTAGTAGATGGCACTTTTCTAATTGGGAAATTCGAGCAAACTTTGTTGATTGCTTGTTCAAATGATAGGAATAATGTATTATTTCTTGTAGCATTTGCAGTTGTGCAGGGCAAGAATTTGTCGAGTTGGAAATGGTTTATAATGATCATTCAGAAGCACATTCCATTATGAGATGACATATCTATTATCTTTGATTGACATGCTGGGATATTACATGCTTTTAGAGATGAGAGCCTTAGATGTCAATAACCGCGAACTTTCCACCCGTGGTGGCTACAACATTTTGTTAGCAACTATAATACAGGCCATCGAAATAAGACAATAAAGACATGCTATATTCAGTTGGTATATTTGTGCCTTCTATAACATAATTGATGTGAAAATGTTACATGTATACATTTTTTAAAAAAATTAATATAATTTTTTATTTTTTTATTGTAGTTGTACAATGAAGTTCCTTATGTTAATGGCTGATATAAAGAATATGGATAAGACATTTTACAATTGGGCAATATAATAACTATTTTATTGTTGGACCCTACACACTATAGATGGTCATCATTGGGGTTAAATGCCAACAAATTGCATTGGAAATGTTAATAGTGCATTGAAAGGAGTGCGAATGATGCCTATAACAATGATTGTGGAACATGTTTTCGCTTGTTTAGTTAAGATTTTTTATGTAAAAAGAAAGAAATATGGAGCAATTAATGACGTTAGGAGTTATGTACACAACATAATGTATAAAAATAATGGAAAGTCGTTGCCTGAAAGCAAGAGTTCATATAGTTAAGGATTATGGTTACATAATTGGACAATTCCAAGTGAAGACAATGTGTGTTATTACAAAAAGAAGAGGAGGAAATACACAAATCGTAAATCTTAGAAGTAGAAAATGTGAATGTGGTAAATTTTAAGGGGATAAAGATGCCTTGCTCCTATGCAATTGTAGCATGCATGCACATGAGTGTTGACATGGGGAAATATGTAGACAAATGTTATAAAATAGACGAAGCATTGAGCTACTAGAATCCATTTTTTATCAAATGGCTTATGAAGCTTATTGGCCTAATTATGAAGGCCCTATATTTATTATCTAATGCAAAGCTATAATGACATAAAGGTAGGCCTAGAACGTGTAGGATTTGAAATGAAATGGATAGAGTAGAGAGGGGTATAACATCAAAATGCAGCATATCTCATCAACCGGGACATAATTGAAGAAATTGTCCAAATTTAGCAGGGCCATCAAACCAACGAATTATTGAAAATAATATTCATATTTGTTCTTTCTTCAATATAGATGTGGTTCTATGTTTAATTTTAATTTCTATGATAATGCTTTATTTGAGTATTGATGTAACTTGATTTACTTTTGTTACATAATTTGCCTCACAGATGCTTGAGGTAATGTTTTGTAATTTCTACGATGCAATGATGAGAACATGTCAACATATATAATGTCTTATCATCTAAAGTCATGTCATGTTTAAGTATTTGTTAAAAAATTACATATTTTATTGCTGTAACCTTTTCATTTTATGTTTAATAGATATGTCTAGTAGAAGAAGAATAATGCTCAATAGGCACATTGACCTTAATGGTCAAGTTTGGTATGGAACAAAGAGGTATATGTCGATGGCAAAAAGATTATATTGGATGAATAATAGTAATTTTGGCCATATATTTTGTGGTTTGCATAGTCGCAAATTGGAAGATTTTAGTTTATATGAAATTAGAGTAACACTTACATATATTAGATTATAGGAGATAAGATGTGAGCAAGAAGCTTATTGCATTTACCATGAATTGCCTATAAAGAAGATAAAATCTACCATAATACCCAGATGGACTAATGAGGAGATATCTAGGCTAGGAGCATAATTATAATAGAGAAAAGGATTGATAAATTCCACTACGGAGATTACTCTGATAACTCCGACTTTGACATTAAAGGTAGCGTGTTTGACATTAGTAATGATCCAAACAATGATGTTTTTGGTAAATATTTACTTAAATGTTTGCCACAATGTTTTAATATGTAATATTGCAAGGTACTTAATCGAATAACATTTTTTTCTTATATTATATCTTGTAATAAATTTTGAGATTTCCTATAATGGATTGTAATTTATTTATTTAATATTGTGTGTTATAATTTAATAAACTAAAAATATGATTAACTGAGATGCAAAATCTATTAATTAGTTTTCTTTTGTAATACAATAAATGATAACAAAAGTAACTTCAATAGGCATGCATATGTCCACCAATTCCACATACAGGAGGCCTTCGATTGCGACGTGGATTATGATGCCTCACCTTTAGATTGAGAGATTATAGGGCTTGATGTTGAGAAAATGTTGACCATTGTTTGATGACTGCCAATATTAAAAAATGAATTGTGCATCCTAAATATGGATTCCTACATTCCAAATACAAGGAATATGTATTGAAATCATGCCATATCTGTTAGTGAAAAGTTTAGATCAAATGTTGCTATATCCTAGGGTTGTGGTGAGCTGAAGATGCTTGGATCCATGGATGCTACATTAATCGATTATCTAGCAAGAATAAGATCTAATGTCATTAAATATACATCTAATAATTTTTGTGGCGAGTTAAATGAAGCCTCATTGCTACTACGATTCACCATAAAGGATGATGGAAAGTATAGATTATTAGGTACACCAAACGGCCAATGCATTGGTAGAGGCAACTGTGTTATGTTCGATTCCACACTAATGCATCTACTGCGCTGTACCTTTCAAGCATTCCTAATTGGCTTGATGGTTTGCTTTTGATATCCACATAACCTTATTGTTGTGGGTCAATGTTGCTTGGACCAAGTCCTGGTTGCTTAGGATAATTTGTTGCTGCATGCCATATTGACCTATTTCTTCTAGAATTGTTTATATTATTGATGGAACTTTAGATGAACCTTTAACAGATGATGCTTTAGCCACATGGTATAGGCATTTTATTGTATCACCCTGCTTGTAAATAAAGTTAATCATTATTATGTAGTGCGATTTAAAAAGATTATCGTCAACTGTAATTAGAAAAATGCTTATCGTGCATCCTATAGTTGCTCTAATATGGGTAATCCATCCTTTTGTTCCCATTATGTACCATTACATATATTCCAACCGCTGATGTAATGGATCGATAATAAGATGCCCATTCACCAAATGTTAATGCTTTCTATTCCATAGATCGATCCACATGGCATGCCTTATATGCTAGTTCTAGTTGCAGTACCCCTTATATCGACTAAGTGCAATTGGTTCTTAACCAATAGGGGATTAAGAATTGGCTGATCCAACCTAAATTGATACAAGCATTTGTTGGGTGGTGGAACTCAACAATATGAAAGCATATCAATGGCATAATTGACTTCTAACAATTTTGTCCATTAAAGCACATTAGAGGCGATAAATGAAGTGCACTTTTATACAGCTCTAAGACCATTTAAATTAATTGTTATATTCAAATATTTTCTTATTTAACATGTTATAAGAAGAAAGTAAAAAATTTATTTACATATTTTCACATATTATATGATTTAGTACCTATTATGGTATCTGAAAGTCCAAATTTATGCGATACGAATTCATTTCCTTTTAGTGAGATCGACCTATGTCTATAAGAGCTTTACACATGATTATAAGATAATTAACAATTTTTAATAATTTCTATTTATAACTATAAAAAAATTAAAGATGGAAAAAATACACTAACATTCTACCATATAGAAGTGATTGGTCAAATGGGACCGAATGTATAAATGAGGAGCCTCTCCCACACTAATATTTAGAGCAATTGATGACAATTGCCAAGCCCTTTCGAGTGGGGTCAAGTAGCACAATGAATTTCTCTGTACTACCATGCTAAGCATGCTGACCCAACTATATTCATGAACTAAATTTAAATCTTCTAGCAACAACATGAACATCAAATAAACTTCACTACCAATTTGTGATAGAAATAACAAACCACCAATATAATGTATTAACCAAGCATGAGCATGCTATTGAACTTGTTCTTCATTTGCATTGTCTGAAAGTTCTTTAAAGTTATCTAAATACCACGTCAACTTTACCTTCAGCCTATCAAAATCATGTGGTCTAGGAACTTATCCAAGAAGACGAAGACATATATTCTGCCAATTTATATTTGACACCTCTGTCATTACCCGCTTGTCTACTGGAAGCCTAGTTGTTATTTTAACATCTACAACATTATTGTTGCTTCTCTAATAACCAAATAAAACGTATATGTTTTTGGCCTTCATTTCTCAATAAGTGTTATTACAAGTTTGCAATCAACTTGTAACATCCTAATTTGTGCTACTATAAATCTTGAATTGTAAAGGTATGGAATTATCCTCTAGTCAATATTAGGGCAGTGACTATGTACAGTAGGCCTTCTTGCAAATAACACATCCTATATTCTCTATACATTTTATACATCATTTATAAAAATCTTATTTGAAAATAATTAAACAAAGTAACACTTTAAATTTTATCCACAACATTATTCTATAGAGCATCTGCTCAATGCTTCTTACTCATTGTTGGCAACTCAGGATTAATAGACCTAAGGTTTATGTATTGATATTCTTTCTCATAATGATTCATTACTTAATTACCTACAAAAATAGATATTAAAAATTAATATCATTCTTGCATGTTACAAATTATATCATCAACATTTTTATAAACATATTTACAAATAAAATTTGGCAGGAAAATGTCTAGAAGGATTTTCTTGTCGTTACTACCTGCATTCATTATGAGTATCGACAATCTAATAAAAATAATATTATGCATGTTTAAAGTTTAATGTATTAAAATTTATGTTATGTTAGGGGTGTTTTATCAATTTTCACTTTATTTAAACTTAATAATGTTAAGAATGCTAAACATGGGATTACCTGATAGTCATTTTATCCTCTGACAAGTTAAGTCTCTCTTGCCTTTTGGCAAGTTTTTATCTTTTTGTTTCCTTTTGCAATGGCGTCTATGTCAAAAATTGAAGCTAGTTGTGCTACGATAAATCTAGATGAAAATGGTGTAAAAGGATTGGTTTTTGATGAAGATGTTGCTCAAGAACAGACTGTGAATTTGAAATAGAGTATTATGGGTCATTTTCTCACAGAGAAATGGATCAATGACAATGTTATACAAAATACATTGGTTGCAGTTTGGAGACCATTGAATGGCATTGTCGTTACAGATCTCATTCTTGAATTATTTTTTTTCCACTTTTCTTTGAGATTAATATGCAACAAGTGATTGATGATGCTCTTTGGACCTTTGAGGGTAAGCTATTAATGATAAAGAAGCTTGAATTTTTTGAATAGCCTAATAAGTTCCAGTATTTAAAATTGAGATTTAATGACAAGTGCATGATGTTCCAAATGGTTTTATGTTCGAATGTGTTGGAAAAGGCATGAAAAATTATGTTGGTAGGTTCATTCAAGCGGACCCACATAACTATTGTGATTTATAGAGATAATATATGAGAATCCGGGTTGCTTTAGACATTCGAAAGGCATTAAAACAATCCCATGAAAATCAAGAAGTCGAAAGGTGAATGGATTGAAATCACTTTTCAATTTGAGAGGCTTGCTTTTTTCTTTATTTATGCTCTTATTGGGCATAGTGATCGGTTTTATCCAAAGCATAAGGAAG
>CANXYI012266563.1:0-12053 GCA_948208565.1 Hura crepitans | reverse complement strand
TTATGTTGATATATAATGGCAAAGCGAAAAACTATTTATTATGTTCATATCAATACAAACCTATTTCTATATATAATCATATGTCAAGTACATTAATGTGGATTGCTTTCCTCTTGAAATAGAGTCCATACCGATATACACTAATTCTAGAATATGGATATCATGCATAATAACAAAGATGACACATAGAACATATAAAATAGCATAATTGACATAAATATACCTTAAACTCCTGTTGTAACAATTCATATGAATAAAATAAATGGCATTAAACATTAAATAAGTGTTAAATCCTGATATGGAACACATATAGAAAATTGTTAATGCTCTTAGTTTTGTATGAACTATAACACATAAGCAAAATCTTAAAACATGTTCGCATGGACTAGAAGCACAATTTTAAAAACATGTCTATATGGACTAAACTTCATAGGGATAAAAGTCCATGCCAACAAAAATTTGATTATAGAATTTTTTTTATTTCATGAATGATGATTATATATAGAAAATCATGTACAAACATTAATCTACTTCTATAATTGATGTGGGGATTACATAGAATCACCTCACATGTTAATTAATCCTAGGAGATCCTTAGTTAAAGAACAAAAATATGAAAAAAATGAATAGACGAAGAAGAATGAAAAGGAGTCTCAGATCTTACCTTGATAATAACACTAAGCAATATAACAAGTGTTGGGTTTTAGAGGAATATAATTTTTAATGATAGCTTAAAGACTAGAAGAGCAAATTCTATTGTAGATTTTTCTTTGTTAACTTTAGATGATTGGTGATAGTTCATTGTGCCAAAATAAGTTGAAGAAAGGAACCTTTATAGGTTTTTAAGTCAATTCTCCCATTCAACTGAAGGGGACTTCTAATAAGATTAGAAAATAAATTCCAAATCTACAAGCTTTTTGGCATAAGGTCTATACAGACCAAGTTTTAGTTTCATAAGTCTATGCGAACAAAGGCATTGGTTTATCATAGTACACTATAAGTCGTGGGCTCTATTTCTCTAGGTTAGCTTTTATTAGTCCATATGGACCTTAAAGTAGTGAGTCCATGTAGACTGGTGCCCTATTGGTCTATGTGGATACTGGTTTTAGGTTACTTGCCTTGTTACTTAGACCTATCTCTAGTTATCTTCAAAGGCCTAAAACTTGAGTGCTTATAGTTGTCCCTACTTTGGTGTGTGCTATGAAATGCAAAAGTGTTAGTGCGTATCAAAGTGACTAAGTTAGAGATAATTACTTGAAGTGATACTTAGTTGGAGTAAAGCTACATTGAATATGGACACATGTCTCTAAATAAAGGTAGAACTAACCAAATTTAAGTTGTCTTTTCCCTTTAAAAAAGATTGATATCCTGAAGATAAACTATACTTAATATAGGTACCTACTCATCCTCTTGTGAGGTGAAGATTCCACTAAATTTTTGTGCATTTTTACTTTGAAAAATCCAAATAAATGAAGATAAGCTGCATAAAAAACATATACTTGTTCACATTTAGGGGAGATTAAGAAATTAAAGATCAAGAAAACTACACCAAACATAGGTGCCTATTCACCTCCAAGTAAAGATAAACTATATTGATTGGGTGTCTACTCATCTTTAAAGGAAATTTTAAGATTTTAAAGTTAATGAAACTACACTAAATATAGGTGCCTGTTTATCTTCCAATAAAGTTAAAATACATAAAATTTAGGTGCTTGTTTGCCTCTAGGCAAAGATAAACTATATCAAATATAGGTGCCTACTCTTCTTCAAAGAGGATGTTAAGATGTTAAAGCTAAAGAGAACTCTACCAAATATGGGTGCCTACTTGTCTCTAAAGGGAATTTCAAGATAGTAAAGCAAAAAAAAAAAAAAAACTACACAAAATAAGAATGCCACTTGCCCCTTGATTGAACTAAAGATATGCTTAATCTAAAGATGTCCTTGCTTGTAATTCACTAATAGATTGAACTGAATATGGTGATGAGTCCTAAAAAGATAAGAGTGTGGATTGAACCAAATCTAGTGATAAGTATGAAAAATTGAAAGCATAAATGAAAGCAAATTTAGTGATGAGTTTGAAAAGGTAAAACTATAAACTGAATTGAAACTGGTCATAAGTCTAAAGAAGCTAAGAGTGTGGACTAATCAAATTTAGTGATGAGTCTAAAAAATTATTTAAACTATATGTAATGTTAAGGACATAATATTCATGCATGTGTGGGTGTGACATTATGTTTATTCATGTGTGTGTGTGTTATGTATGCCTAGATGGTGTAAATAGATGATTAACGTACGAGTTAAAATCTATCTATATGTATGTGTAATGTGTAATTAAAGTAGGAGTAGATGAATGTGTTGAAAGTGATAAGTGTATGTAGTTTCTTATTAACTAGTTTTCTCTATGTGAAACTAATAATACATGTGTACCAAATTTTCTTCTAAATGCTTGTGAGTGTGCATTTTATATGTATGAACTATGTGACTAATGCTTGAAAAAGATATATACATGTGAGTTGAATAAGGGATTAATGCATGAGCTAACATAAATATGGTGCCATGTATGTTTAGCTACCTAATGGATAAATTTATGCCTACCTCTAGATGAATGAATAATGAATGTGTATTCTACCCTTGATGATGGATACTATCTAAATGTGTATATATATGTTACTTGTCCTTTGTGTGCTTCAGTTATAAGCTATATAACTGACATCTAAGTAAAATGAATATGCTAATGATAATGCATATCTAAGCTAATACATGTTAAAAAGATATGAATGAACTAATGTATTATTAATGAGCTAATAAGTGAATGGTTATTATCAAATTTGGTATCTATTTTACCACTTAATTAATGCAAGTTTGTGAATGATTAGATGCATGCACATAGTATGTAATATGAATAAGATGGTCCATGTGAATCAATGTGCTTCATGAATAAACTGATATATATCCATTGACTATACACCTACTAAATAGATATGGGTGAAAGAAAGATGTTTGCATGAATTTAGTGATACTAATGGATGAATGATATGTGTGTTAGTCTTTCATTTTCTCTAAATGAAGGGATATGGGTGGCATACATTTGAATGCTTAATGAATGAATATGAGTTTGTGCATTTCAAATGAATGCAGTGATGTATGTGCTTAATTTCCTCTTGGATAAATGTCCATGATGCAATTTTTTAGGTCAATAAATGATGAGTGTGTATTGGTGCATGTACAAGCAGATGTATGTCTTTCTTAGACTATTATATCCTTTCCTAGAATGGTGAATGACTAAATCTTTTTTTCTATATAGATGTATGCTTGATTTAATGCTTATTTCAAATATAAGGTTTTGTTATTGAGATCACCCTTCTTTCATACTTATCATAGAAAAACTTGTGGTTTTATGAAAGTGAAAGTGTGAAGTGGTATGCTAGGTCATAGTGATAAGTAAGATAATGAAAGGTTTCATGAGGTGAAGAAGTGGTTTGACTAATGGGGATGAGCAGGCTAATGAAAAAGTGGAGTTGAAGGTGTAAAGACTAAGAATTTGGGCAAAACATTCATTTACTGATGAGAGCACTTGAATGATATGGCTAATGAATGAGTGATTTACATTAATTGAATGATAGGACATGCAAATTTATAGGTTGGCATAGGATTGTACCCTTATTTTTAGTGCATCTAAAGATTTTCCAACTAGGTATTTTCTCTCAACCTTAACTTTTTTCCTAGGCTGCCTTATACGGGTTTTAGATCTAGTGATGTATGCTCTAATTTTTACCTAGGTTGCCTTTGCAAGTTTTTAACCTAGCGAGCTTTCTCCTTTTTTATTTTTTTCAAATTTTAGCTTATCTACCTATGGTTAATACTTATTTAAAGTTCATTGTGCTATCTTGAATTGATTGAACTTAAACTTGTGTCCTAGGATGTTATAAATTTATTGTATTTTATCAAGGATGAAAGCAATTAGTGTTTGGAGTTGCCACCTAGCTATACACCAAGACCACTAATCTTTTTGCCCAGAAAGGGGTCGAAATCAAATCTTGTTAATGCCTTTATAATATACCTTCCTTTATATTCTAACATTTATCAATCCCGTATCATGCAAGCAAGCATTTAGTTAAAGCATTCATACCTATTCACGTAGAGAAATAAATTGCAATATTGAGAATATATAATAAGCATCAAGGTATATTGACATCCAAAAATTGGGTCATTTATTGGTAGTTGTTTGTCTTCACAATTACTCATAAATCCATAGGAATTGGCAAAAACTGCCTAACTCCCATTTCTAGGAGATTAGCCTTTGTTAAAATACATATTTATGTGACTTTTATTTAGGAAAACTTAAAACCATTTTATTAAGAAAACACTAATTAATTAGGTAGAAAACCATTTGATGTTAGGTTAGGCATTTGATGTGTAAAATGAGTTATTAAGATACCTATTACAACTAACAAAAACTAAGAGAAATAAAAGGTAATAAACCAAATAAATAAATAAAGGGTAAGATGTTTAGTCTTATCTCAGCATCCTTAAGTCCATGTGAACTAGATAGAGCTTTAGTGTATATCTGTGTGAACTATTCCATGTAAGGGCTAATATGTTCATATGGACATTTTATTCTACTAGAATGGTCACTCACATACAACTTAGAGAATTGGTTAGAAATAACATGTAATGGTCTGTGAGGACTTAAAAAAAAAAGATGTACTCACAATAATCTACTTGTGGATGAATCATGATACATGTATAAGAACCATCACTAGGGAATATTATAAACTTGTTAGTCATAGAGGTCACACACATAAATAGACAAGGACAAAAATTACTAATATTATCGTATAGACTATGGTCCTTATGAAAGGGATTCCGTACGAACTGCAAAATAACATAACTACATAAGAGATATAATCATCTATCTAGACTACGTTCCTTATGAAATGGAGTCCATATTAACCATTAACTAATAACAAATTAATACAAAGCTTATCCATCTATACAAACTTACATTCCTTATGAAAGGGAGTCTATATAGACATATATTAGTTCTATTATGTCAATAATGTTCATATGATAACCATGCAATATAACAAAATATAAACATGTCAAACATAATAGATATAATACTCCACAAGTAAGATATTATTAAAAATAATGTTCAATATTAGTCTATGTAGACATATATTTGCACACATATCAATTTATTTAGTGCGTAAGGATATAAACATTCTTCGAGATAGTTCTATATGATTAGCATCAAAATTATAGAATAACCACAACATGCTAAAAGTCAATTATAAATAATAAACAATATAGAATAATGACCTACTCTCATGATCAATGTGAGGATTTCATGGAGTTGCCTCACTTATGAACAATCATAAGGGATTATAAGTCTGTATGGAGCAATACAAATGTATGATGTATGTATAGTAGGAGGCCTCAAATCTTACCTTATGAAGAAGCTCTTAAACAAAGACAAAAATATAGGATTTTAGAAAGAATGGAATTTTAGTATAGGCTGAAATCTAGTAGTACGAATCAAGTGTTAGAGTCCACTCCTAGACTCTCTGATTGAAGTGTTTTGTCTCTTCAAATTGCCTCCCTTTAGGGGTATTTATAGGTTTAAAGGATGGCTCTCCCATTCGTAGGAGTTAGAATCTTTTTATGATTAGGAGACAGAGTTTAAATAGGACGCTCCCTCTTCTATAAGCTTTCTATCTGCAAGTCTATGAGGACTTGGACAATTTAGTCCACACAAATGTAAGTCATGGACTTTCCCACCAGTCCATAAAGCTTTGGGCGAGATTTATGTTAGTCCATGCAGAGGTGAACTTTGGTTTATCTAGGTGTACCATAGGCTTTAGGCAAAGTTAAGTCTAGTTGGGTGATACAGACCTAGTGGCATTATGTCTGACTGAACCATTGCCATGCTAGTTTGTGTGGACTAGGTTTCTAAAGGCTTTGTGCTATTACTTAGAGCTTATCTCTAGTTATCATCATAGGCTTGAAAGCAAAGGGCATCTATGGTTGCCCCCATTTTGGTGTGTGCTGTGAAAATGCATAAATTAAACAATACACAACAAAGTAGCTTAGTTAGAAATACCTATCTTGTCATGAGGCTTTATTGATTACGAATACCTACTTAGGTAGATGAAATTTTAACTTAGTGGATTTGTTTATTGGGCGAAATCTAAGAAGTTTGATTTGCTTATTAGGTTGAACCCTAGAAGTTGGATTTGTATGTCAGGCTTAACTTAAGAAATTTGATTTGCTTATTAGGCTTAACACGAAAAGTTGGATTAGCTTATGAGGCTAAGCCCTAGAAGTTGGATTTGTTTATCAGGCTAAACCCGAGAAGTTAGATTTGTTTGTTAGGCTGAACCCAAGAAGTTGGATTAGGCATTGAGCTGAATCCTATAAAAGAGATAAAAAAATCAATATTTATTCAATATAATAAATTTGCAATGGTGTACCTAGCTTATATCAATTGTGCATGAAATTATATGCTATTTTTGTAGTGTTGATCGAATTGGAGTGAAACTAAATTTAAGAAGCTAGCATATTATGTGCAGTTAATTCCCAAGAAAGAAGAAAGATAGGCCTTTGGATTAATATGTAGTTGAATCCTAAGAAAGATGAAGATATGTCTTTGGATTAATATGAGTTGAATCCCAAGAAAAATGAAGATAGGTTCTTTTTCTTTTATGATATCAAATTAACATGAAGTTGAATTCAAAAGTGTAATTAATGTTGAATTAACTTAAAGTTGAATTTAGAAAATAATATTTTGGAAAAGAATTAATTTTAATTGTCAAATTAACTTAAAACTAAATTCAATGGGGAATAATTTTATAAATTAGCATGTGGCTAAATTCATTTGGACAAATGAAGAATATTAAGCAAAAAAAGAGTTTGCTTAGATATTTTCCTTAATGGAAAAGAGGTAGACTTTTAAAACAAGTAAACCTCACTTTTTCAAGGTTGTTCTTTAGGAATACTTCAAAGTTCAACTTAAAGTTATCCAAGAAGCGAAGGATGCTAAGGAAGAGGATTTTGAAAACCTCTAATAGAAGGAAGAAGCTATAGGATGCTCTTCCTTTTAAAGGAGAGGGGCTGTTGCCTTCATTTTTTTAAAATAATTCTATTTGCATTTATTGATAAACAAAATTGAGTTTTAAAATTAAATGGAAGCTGAATCTAAATTATTAATTTTAAAAATTAAATGAAAATGGATTAACTATCTTAATTTTTAATTTAAGGGAGATTTCATTCATTTTATTTGCTAGAAACTGAAGAAAATGAATGCTCTTATTCATTAGTTATTAATGATGGTGAACATTGGCCTAAAATTAGTTTATTTTGTTAGAAAAACCATTTCTAAGTTGATTGACTGAAAATGACCTATATAGTTTTTCAATAAACTAATTCTCTCATATTCTAACATTTGGGTATAAATTTTGTCCAATTTTAGGTTTCATCCCTCTTTTGACATTAGCTTAATGGTTTTTATTATCTTTTAGGGTCATGTTTTTAGTTGCCTTAAAAAAATAAAGGCCGTGTAGACCTAGAGTGCCTAGGCTAGAGTTGGTCTGCGAAGTTATGCATGCAAACTAGTGATTGGTGAATAAATAAACTACCAAATTAGTTTGTCTAAACTTGATTAATGGTCTATAGAGGCGATCTATGTAGAGGATAAGAAAGTGCCAAGTAGATTAGGATGTTAGTCCATACAAGCATGGAGGATGAAGTCCATGTGGACTTGTCACAATAAAAGGAAACTATTGACCTTCTCTTCTCTTTTTCACTTTACTCATTATTGATCTTCACTTTTCTCTCTATTTTTTCAACATTGATGTGTTCTTCTCATAATTTTAGCTTGTCAACCCCCTTTCAATGCCCACGTGGCTACTAGTGAAACTCTACTAATACTATTGCTACTATTAGCAATTGCTTTGTCATCTCCCCCACCTCCTCCATTGGTAGAGGACGTCACAATGACAATTTTAGAGGGTTTTATGCCCTTCTTAATGATTAACCAACCCTGTAACATAGCTCTAATTAATGGACTTCCATTCGATGCTCTGACACTAATCTTAGCTGAATTAGAAGGCCATGCATGCACTGAAACATACCCCCTAAGTTCATTTTTTCATTATTTTTGGCTTTATTTTGATTCTTTGGTTGTTTTTTGCTTCGTCTTCTTTGATGTGCATCGTGTCTGGTTCGATAGGTCTATGCAGACCTACCCTTAGGTTAGATTTTGAAAAATCTTTAGGATAAAGTGGTAAGACTCCTTGCATGTGATAGAATTGGTGATCCATGTGGACTGATTCGATGTTGTAAAGAGTCTATGCAAACACTTGTTTGTTTGCTTGTATAGGTTCGTGTGGACACTTTTGTGATGATTTCCATACTTTGTGTTTATTTTACTTCCTGTAATTTGTTGGGTTTACTGCTTTATGGTAGTTTGTATAGACTAGGATGATCTTGGTCCATGTAAACTCTTTTACAACTTCTACTTTTTGATTATCCATGTGGACACTATAATACTCGTAAGTCAAGGCTCGATGGATAATACCATCGAGGCCTGAAAAGTGTGCTCGAAGTGTCAGTTCACCTTCACGAGACCCGAGGTGAGGTGTACTAGTCATGAAACTTTAAAGGGCATAAAAATTATGAAAATGGCTTAATCTAAAGATTTAGCAGAACTAATAAATTATTTTATGCTGTAATCTTATGGGCCGTAGGCTCAAATGAAATTAGGTCGAGAATGACCCAAGATGTGCTCAGATAGACCTAAAAATACCATGCCTTAAATGTTAAAATTTCCTCTAAGTCCATTAGTGAAGGAATTTTTGAATTACGAGGTTATTTGAAACTTTTTCTTAAATTTAGGTTTTGCACATAAATTGAGGTAATTGGTTAACTATCCTATCAAGGGAATTTAGCCATGAAATTTTAAGAGCCTTGAAATGGGACCAGTTGAGGATTTTTAAAATAAATGCAATAATTTATGGAGGTCTGAGGGATTTTTAAAAGTTCCTTGAAGTTTCTATTGAAATCGAGCAATTTTAGGGTGTATGAGTTACATGTGGCCCCACCAATGCCACCTCAGCCACTATAAAAGGCCCTATGGTGACACATAGATGTCACTTGGCCCATACATCCCACCATCCACCTGTTTCCTTCATTTTATTCCTCCTTTGCACTTGAAACCATATTTTTCTTCCTCCTACCATTTTCATGGTTTCTTGAATGCTTTTCTCTTCCCAATTGCCATTAAAAAATCCTTTTAATTTGGTTGCAAATGATGTTTGAAGGAATTGGAGGCCATAAAAATCCCTAAAGCTAAAGGAAATTCAAGAGAGTTCAAGTGTACATAAAAAGGGCATTAGAAACCAAAATTTGATGTGTAAGTATTTCCTCATTTTTTAATTTATTTCCTAGACAATTTTACTATTATAAGAATGCCGACAATCTTAGAATTTGATTTGGGGACTTGTAGGATTTTTGAAGGAGGAGTAGCATGTATGGAAGGTGAAGCTAAGTGAGGGGAAACAAGGTCTTTTACTAGCTTGAGGTGTGGAAAAAGTCCTCCTTGTTGAATAGGTATGTAAATTTAATGCATTGAAAGCATGTAAGTAGGATTTCATATGCAATAGATGTAAGAAACCTTGTATAGAAATGATGGAATTCATGTTTAATGTGTGTGTAATGGTGAATTAGGCTTGTGCTTATGTTAATTGTCTATGGAATGAATGATTAGAATGATGATTTGATTAAAAGAATGAGAGGAAGGGTAAATTCCTCTTTTGGTCAAAAGGAGTGAGTGATGTGTGTGCATATGTATGGCTTGATTTATGTGTGGTTGGCCTGTTTTCTAAGGTGTTTGATATTGAAATACATGAATTGTGATTGTATATGGTGAAAAAATAGAATGTTGATGTTAGGCCTTAGTTGATTGAAAGGTTGGCTTAGCATGTAAGCTAGGTATATGCCAAGGAAACATAGCATATTACATGGCAATTGGCTTATTAGTGATTGCATTATAGGTGTAGGTGATGAATTTGATGAACAAGGCTTGTGTATGTGTGTGCTTAGTGTGGCCGAGGAATATACAAGGCATGAAATGGCATAGGTTACATGATAATTGTATTATGTGTGTATAAGCATGCTTAAGTGATATTATGATATGTGTATGTGTTATTAATGAGGGAGAAAAGCATGTACATGGCCATTTAAAGGCATTAGTTAAGAGGTATACAAGGCAAAAATGGCATAAAAAATAAGGTATGGCATGGCATGTGTATGTGTGTGATTAGCATGATTTGTGTAATGTCCATATGGCATGAATTAGTTAAATATGCATGAGTAATAAGACATGTAATGTATGGAATTTAGGATTCCATTTAAGGTTAGGAAATGCATGAAAAAGAACTTGAAAATGGCTTAGAATAGCATGGTAAAAGGTGACCTTAAAATGGACTAACTTTGGCATGAAAATGGCACTTTATTTTATGACATTTTGTGATTTGTATGTGATATGAAATGGAAGCCCCTTTCAAGGCTAATTGAATTATTTAATTGAGCTTGGCTTTAGGCTAATAAAAGTGTACGATAAGAGTGTAGAGATTATGATATTTTTACTGAGGATGAGAGTGGTTAGTGGAGTCGCCACCTAGCCTCTACATCAGAACCTCTGATCTTCTGTACCAAAAAGGTTTAGAATTTCAAATCTTATTCTTGCCCTTATAATATTTTGTCCATGTATATTTTAATATTTATCAGTCCCTTATCAATCAAGCATGCATCATTCTTAATTAAATCATATCACTTTTTCATACAAAAGAAGTAAATTGCAATATTTATAGAAATATAACATGTATATCTACACATCTAGAAAATAGGTTATGTATTAGTTGTTAATTAACCTGACAACTACCTATAATTTCATAGGAATTAATGGTAATTGCCTAACTTCCATCTCTAGGAGATTAGCCTTTAATAAAATACATTTTGTTATTGTGAGTTTTGATTAAAAAAAATACAAACCCCTTTTGTTTGGGAAAACACCATTCAATTAGATAGAAATCCTTTTTATATGAAATTGAGGTTTGACGTGTGAAATAAGTTGTTTACTAGCTATTACAACCCCAAAATAAACATAAATACACAATAAGTACATAACTAAAAAGAACAGATTATAGTACTAAAGTAGTCACGCTTTTACGTCGCTTAGTCCATGCAAATGTTTTGGAGGTCTAATCTTAGTCCATGCAGACCATCTCTAAGGATAAGTCATGTCCATCCCAATTTTTGATCTAACAAGCAATTCCAGTTAATAACTCACATGACAACGAAGTCAAGCAAAGTTAAATCAAGGTTATATAAACATTAATGTATAACAAATAGAATATGAACATATTTGAGACATTTGAATCAAGAACAATTGATTGTACAAACAAAGCACACTCTAAAGAGCCATCATACAATTAATCATATAAAGGTCCATGCAAACTATAACCCTCATAACAAGAAGTCTGTGCGGACTACTTATCAATCCCTTGTACATATATACATGCCTTCATATACAACATTAACATACAAGTAGAATTATTTACATTTACCAATTAACATATAACAAGATACTTAAAACATAAAATTATTCTCACTGGATATAAGTCCATATGGACCACTTTGTCATGTCCACATCAAGGAAATAAGGTTATGCGGACTAACTTATCATGCTTGTGCCTAAAGGAACTAAGTCTGTGTGGACCTAACCATACATATGATAAGATTCATGTGATGATTATTAACATAATACAATAAACTTAATATTGGCTATAAGAATCAATTCTACAACATACATGTTGCTATAATAGCCTACTCATCTTGAATGGAAGTGGGGATAACAAAGTATCACCTCACTTATGTATCAATTTTAGAGATCCTAGGCATATAAAGCATCAATAAACATATAATAGACCTTAGACATTACCTGAACAAGAGGTCTCTTCAAACAATAGCACAAATATCTTAAGGTTCAAGTG
>CANXYI012266476.1:0-15097 GCA_948208565.1 Hura crepitans | reverse complement strand
AAAGAAAGTGATCATTATAAACTTACACCTTAACTGAATGAATGCAAATATTTACACAAAATAGTACCCTTGTTATTAGTTGGTCCTTTCAAAATTTCAACTAAATATTTTCTACCATGTTTTAATTTTTGCATAGACCACCCTTTTGGGTTTTCAATCTAACTAGACTTGCTCTAATTTTTTCCTAGACTGCCTATTGGGTCTTTAGCATAATGAGCTCTTTTTTACTTAGTTATCCATATTCTTTTTCTTGTTTCTTGGTGGTCACTTGTGTTTATGCTGATTTTTATTTTCTTTTCTTGGGCTAATTAAGCTTAAGCTTTGATTTCCTATGGCTTGAACTAATGTAGCTTAAGTTTATTGAGCTTTTCTTGATATGGATTGAAAGAGATTAGGTTTGAAGTTCATAGAGATTTCTACATTGCTTGCCTTGATTTCACTTTTTAGAAAGTCTTATGCCCTCCAGCATCTTAAATCTCTATGGAACATCATTCCTCTTGACCCTTCCCACTAGTGTGTTAATGATTTCTATCCTATTATCCAGTCTATAGATTTCTAGCGAACTAATTTTCTCTCAATGTCCTTAACTTTTGCCTAGGCTTATGCTCTTAATTGATCGATTTAACGGGATTCATCATGCATTGATTAAGAAGGGAATTTTATGAGTAAGGGAAATTATGGTTAAAGAAAAGAATGCTAGTGGTTAGTAGGCTTAAGATGAATTTTTTTATCCGTTGGGCTTTTTGAAGAAAGATGGTTTTTTGAATTAAACTTTTGGAGCTTGCTAGTACTTGGATTTTTGAATTGGAGGAAACATTTAAGATGCTCGATGCTTAGAATGATTATCGTAGGTTTTTAAGAAAGAGATCTAGAGCTTTAGATTATTTAAGATATAAATATTTTGAATTGAATGGAACTTCCTAAATTTTCATCTTTCAAGAAAAATGAGAAGGTAATTATGATTTAATTTAGTGTTTGATTGGACCTAATTAACCCCAGACCCTCTAATTTTCCTCTCTTGTTTTTCTTTTTTTTTCTCACCTTTAGGGATACTTTTTATGCACTACCAGAAAAGATCTCATCTAGTGTCTTGAAACCAAACATAGGAATTGTAGGCCACTTCATGGTATATATGGATTAAGCTTTTTTAAAATTTTCTTTCTCTTTTTTCTTTTTCCTTTCTTTCTACTCACTTTCAAAGGTACCATGTTATGCAATGAATGTGTTAATGAAGAAAAATGCTCATGAAAAAGTAAATCAAAGTAATATTTTATTAAATAATCATTTTAAAGAAAGAAAAAAAAGGAACAAATTAATCCCAATCTTTTATTTGAACATTAAATAGTCATCAAAATCTTCCAAATCACACCATAATCCTTAATTCACAAGGTCTTCTATTCCATATTAAACACTAGGATGAATATGGGAGGTACCATATAGCTAAATGATAAAACCTTTAGACATTTGAGGAGGTGAACTAAAAGTTGCGAAAGCGAACTGTGTCCTTTAGAGAATTAAGGAATAATTCTGAAACCTTAAGATTTTTGGTTAGGCCACTTTTAAGATTTGGTATCATATCGAGGTCTATAAGGTCAGATATCAGAGAGGAGGGTTTTGTATTCATCTATGAGGTGGTAAGTCCTTTAGTGGTAGTTATAGTATAAGTCATGGCAATGATTTATTGGAAGTGGCTCAATTTGAGGCTTGCATTTTAATGGTTGAAGTAGGTTCTTTTTCCTCAATTCCTTAAACATAACTGATAAGGGCTTATTTAGGTTAGCAAATTTGTGACGAGGGTTACTTAGCTTGGTGGGGTTGTGACAGCCCTCACCCGATTCACTCTCAAAACTAGATGAAGAATATCACACAACTAAAATCTAACCTCCTTATATCTGGGTTACTAAAAATCTTTTTCTTGAAAATTCGTAGAGCATAAAACTACATTACTCATACACTTTAAAGCTATATGATAAGTTACTCTATGAGGTCCTCTTATTAAAAATCCAGCAACATAACTGTTATCCAGATTAACCTATGAGAAAAACACTTCTATAATTATCATCCAAACAACATCAACCAAAAACCATCTGTTCCATTAACCTATAAGACAACATCTTTCAATTAACTTATCAAAATCATCATCACACTCATTTATAACATCAAGACTATAATCATTATATAAACACAATCATCACAGTCATACATCTTTTGCTATACAGCTAAGCGAGCTTTAGAGTATTACAAAACCATACTTAACAAATTACAACCCGCTACATGACTTAATAAGCTCAAATTCCTTATACATATATTCAATTACACATGAATTCCAATAATACATTATTGAATGCTCATATACATATTGAATATCCCAATAAAGAGTCTCTTTTCACGACCTAATGTCCCCATTAAGCAAGTCACCTATAGCTTCAATAACTCTCTGATATATGAAAACCCATACGTTGAAAAACACTAACGATGCACTAAGATACACACACATATACACTCAAGATATGCTTATTACTTAGACATAATTTGATCACTCATAAGTCTTTACAACAAGAAAGAAAAATCATATCATATATCAAGCGTAAGGTTATCATGCTTATACCCTAATCTATATCATTAAACAAGCTCTTTATGATACAAGATATAATTATAATATGAAACCAAATATAAATTATACATACAATACCACTTAGTACGCTTATTTAGTCTCAGAAGGCACATATTCCATATTAGCAATATCTATCATGTTGTATAAATAACTAGACATTTCATGAATCATATTTATAACTTATATTCTAGGAACTTATATAATCATTTTACTTAACATATATAAATTATATTCATGATCATTTATAACATTCATGATATAAGGAATTATATGTGCAAATAAACCAAAATCTTCTCAAGCATATGCTATCATAATTTACATATGTAGAACCCATTATTCTCTATAAGTTTTATTAACATGTTCTCAATCTTCTTTAATTATGTTATTCATTTATTTTGCCCATAATCAAGAGACATATTCCCAATACTAGATAATGGGATAATCAAACCGTAAAGGTCATGTCGGACCATGAAGGTTATATGACCTGAAGGTCATGAAGCAGACCCAAAGGTCATAATACGAGCTCGAAGGCCATAGTTGGATACCGAGGTACCTTAGCAGCTGCTAAATGCCCTAGTTGAATGATCAACCTATCTAGATTAGGTTATCTATTTTTATATGGGTTATCACCATTCTTAAATTTGGTTTTATATACTTTACATTGATTTAATTTATTTGGCCAGGTATCTATCAATATTTTTCTTTATCCCAATGCATACATCAATTATGTCATTCATGTATCATGTGCATTATGTTCATAATTTCATTTTTCACAAGATTTCATATACCCTTACTTTCATACTTACAATATGTATCATAAGATGCATAATAGAGTCATTATCTTATTAATGTAACTCACTCTTATAATATTTGTCTCAATTTCCAAAATTAGGCCATTAAGCCTTAATTAATCCATTAGATAAAATTTCTCTTCATTATATATATATATATATATATATATATATATATATATATATATATATTCCACAACAAATTGTTATTACCAACATCAATATCACATATCACTCACGTATTGAATAATATCATACATGACTTGCTTTATATTTAACAATATCAATTTCACATTTATACTTGACATATCACTTTTACACCAAGCACTCCCACATGCTCATGATCATTTTTCTTCATATTGTTAGATTCATATCATGCTTTACATATTCACTCTTGGGAATCATAAAATCGACCATACATACTCTTGTATACTTAATACTTGGAAATCAATCAAATCATGTATATATCTAATGTCTATGAACATCATAGGTTTTGAGCAAATATAGGTGTGTGTGTGTAGCAATTCATCACCTGTAACATTTAGAGGCACGTATTAAACATGTCCAGCGACAAAACAAATTTAACTTACCTCTATTTAGTGATGAATAGCTTCATACACAAATTGTCTCAACATTTTCACATATACATTCGCACATGCTCATAATCATACTCCCTATTAGAAACAAGTTCTTTCCTTGCCTTACATATAGTCATATGTATAGAGGTTCAATATGTGATACCCCTTACTCGATTTGATCGCTGAACCCAGATAAGGAATGACTCAACCATACATAGTTCAGTGTATTATCTTTTATTCATTATTTACTTAATTATCAATTACGTACTTATAAACCAGTTGAGATAGCATTTGATCTTTATTCTTTTAGGCCAATCAAAAACATTTAAGCTGTTGAGATTTTCGTTTCATAAATCTGGCAGCATAACGACTGACCAATGACATCGTTTAAATAGTAACCTGTGGAAAGAAGCACTTTTGTATTCATATATATCACAATCTACAACTCGAATCCTTTTGATCCATATAGTATGATCAATCTAGTATCATCTCATTCACCAAATTACCACACATCCAAAATCACAGCATTTTCACAACATGTTTACACATCTATACATATGTGCATGCTATATATATCATCTGTTAGTTTACAAAACTCACAATTAAATAGGTTTAGGCTTATTTTCACTATTTACATATAAGTGCCATCTACATATTATACATTATAGTACAAGAAGTAAAAATATACCAACAGGAGATGCCTGATCAATTGCACTGCAATGTTGAGGCTGAGCTACAACTATCTATCTCCTACCTACGTATTGAAACATGATGTGCTAAGCATAACACTTAGTGGTGTATTCCATGAAATATACTTAAATTACGCACACACATGCATAATACATTCATAAAATTAATGCAGTTTGAGTTTATTTTACACATAAATTAATAAGTATGTGCAAATTAACAAAATATATAATTTATCACACATACATATAGTCATGCATATTGTCATACAGTCTTTATGTTGTTTTAAACTTTTTTCGTTTCACACTTAAATTTTAATCTAGTTATTTAAATTATTTAATTACCCACCATACTGCATCTTAAAGACTTGTTATTCCTTAACCAACTTTATACTAACTATGTTACTCAATCATTTATATTCAGTTTATTACAATTACTCATATTCATCTTTAACCCTAACTCCATAAATTGTTTACCTAACCCACATTACCAGTTTACATAAATGTTAATGTTTAATATAAACTTCTTAGTCCAGTTCCTATTGTGTGTTTATACCCATTTCCTAAATTATCCTTATTTCATATGTACTTTACATTAATCCAATTATCAATTTGCCTTGCCCATATGCAATAGACACTATTGTTTAATACTGGATAATGGGATATATATCTCATAAGTCATGTAGTGGCCCACATTTTAGACCTTATCGGTGGTTGCACTCGTGTTATACCAATATATAAATGCAATGGGCCTATAATGACCGTAAATCGAGGCTTCGTGAATACTACCTCTAGGACTCGAATAGTGTTCCTGGGGAGCCGAGACACCTTAGTAGAGCTGAGAAGGGGCATACTTTTCATGAAACTTTAAAGGGCCAAAAAATGGGTAAAATGAATGAATTTAAAAATTTAGTAGAACCAATAATTTATTTTAGACTGTAAGCTAGTGAATCATAGCCTTAGATGGACTTGGCCCAAAAATGATATGAGATGTGCCTAGATAGACTTGAAAATATCATAACTTGAAGGTAAAAAATTCGACTAAGTTTATTGGTGAAGGAATTTTAATTTTCTGAGGTCGTTTGGTAATTTTTTAAAATTTTACGATTTTCTAAGAAATTAGTTAGCTGACTTGCCGATGGAATTTTGACATGAAATTTTATAGGCCTATAAATAGGCCCAATGAGGCTTTTTAGAATAAATACTAATTTTTAAAGGTCCAAATGAATTTTTAAAATTGCCCGAAATTTCAGTTAAAATCATGATTTTTCGAGGCACTCGGGTGCCACGTGTCACCGCCCGAGGCACCTAATCACTACTATAAATACCTTTTTATTGCCACATAAACTCTCACATTGCCACCTCACCCTCCACCTCTTCCTCCCTTATTTCTCCTCCTTGGTAGTCGACGCTAACCAGCCCCAAAATCCCCCATTTTTGCTTCTTTTCTTCCTCCATTCTCCACCATTCCACCACCAAAAATCCCCATAATTATGTAGGAATTTATCCTTAGAGCTTGTAGATACCATTGTCATTCTTAAAAGTGGGAAAAATTCCCTCAAATTCAAGTTGTATATAAAATGGCCTAAGAATTCAAGTTAAGGTGTAAGTGGTTTTTCTTAATTTTTATTTTAGTTCTAAATAGCCCTCCTAATTCTAAGGATCACGATATTTTTAGATTTTCAATTTGAGCCTTGTATGGATTTTGATGAATTTTCTAAGCTAGGAATTGTATTATGTAGGCATAAGGAGTAATCAAGAAGAACAAGGGAATTAAGGCTTCTAAAGTGTGAGAAAGGACTTGGAATTGATTTAGGTATGTGAATTGGATATAATTGAAGCATGCCATTATGTGTATGGTTGTGAAATACCATAATTATATGTATTGAATTCTTAGTTTGATCATGTACGTGGGTGTAACATTGAATTAAGTATGCTAGCATAATGATTGTATGTAGAAATGATAGTTTGTATATGAATTTGGTGAGAAAAATTTATGTATGGTCATGGACTCATTTTGGGCTAAGAGGTATGTTGATGTGTTTTGGCATTTAAATGATGTTATGTCATGGGTACATGGAGTGAATGATTGGAATTATCATGTATGGCATGGGTATGGATGATAGGTATGTGAAATTAGTGAGAAGAATGCATAAATGTGCATGAACGTACTTTAATCGAGAGGTATGCTTGATGTATCATGGCATAGCACGCACGGTATGGCATGTATGCATATGTGTGCATGGTAAAAATATGTTATATGATATGCATGAGTGAAGAAATATGAAATGTGCATGTGTGTGACTAAAAGGTATGGCATAATGGCATGACATGGTATGCATGCGTGCCATGGTGTATGATATGTGTGTGTGGTGTGGCATGATGATAGCATGATGTATGACATGAAAATTGCATGAGATATGTGTAATAAGGTTTAAGATATGATAGGTAAGGTAGTGTAAATGTGGCAGTAGCTTAGTGCGAGAAATGACATGAAAGAACTAGACTTAAAATGGCCTAAAAAGTGACCTAAAATGTGCCTAAAATTGGTATGTAAATTAAACATGTGATGTACTTGATTTTAGTGGCAATGTTAGGCTAATGTTTTTGACATATTGGGTTGAATGGAATAAGATCATATATGGCCTAGAATGGCATGTTAATATGGCTTGAAATGGCATGGGAAAGTGCCAAATGAATAGTGGAAATTGACTTATAACTATGTCATTAGAAATGGACATGTGAGAATGTCGCACCCTCTGCCCGATCTATACACCAGACCTAAACGGAGGATGCACACATGCAAAACGATATCCAGTTTTGTTATCTAAAATCACTTAAAATTAAAAAATTTTATATAAGAAAACATTTCTTGACTTGGAAATGCACTAAAACATTGAAAACCTTTTTGCCACGCAAATTGAGGTAAATATTGGAATCATCGTGTCAAAAATTCAGCACCATAATGGCTGTACCGGGACACTTTCTTAAATTTTTGCCTGTTTTAAAACACTTCTATACATCAAACCTTACATCTCCAACTCACATGAGTCCTCTTGACCCTCTAAATCACATTGAGCCTTAGGCTCTCACAATCAACATTCTCACATGCATTTTATCAATTATCACACATAGCATGCGAGAAAATGGAAATAAAATCCATAATTAAATTATTAAATACAAAACCCCACTGTAAAATGCAAATTAGACCCAATCCCTCCAGGATCACAAGAGTACTATGACCACTTAGACATTACATTTACATCATCATTACTATTACAAAAAGATTACAAAAATACCCACGCAGGGATTATCTTCGTGTCTTTTGCTTTCAGAAGCTTTAGCTCTAATCTACTGCCTTGTTACCTATGCATTGCAAACAAGCAATGCGCTAAGCTTTCACTTAATGGTGTAATCACTTTAACTTGTAAAATGGTAAATTATAGCATGTCCATAATGCACACAAACCATATTGAAATTTAATATTACAATATGCATTTTCCGTGATTTACATGCAATAATAACCAAGTTTGGATTTAGAGTCATATTCATACATTTATGGTGTCTCATATGCCAACATACACTTTACAAACATGGATAATGCATTTGATTGCACGTTTATCGAGGCATTATTAAAACATCAATTAACTACTATGGAGTTTAGTGAATTTACTTAAAATTTCACATTTTATCATACCAAAATGGTTAAGAGAGAACCTCAAGACCCATCTACACCTTCGCCTTACCCTTATCATGATTCGGTTCGAAAACCCTTAACATAAACCGAATAAAATTTTGAAAAATCGTAATAAATAAATCAATGCTTTAAAAATTAATCTAAGACCATATTACATCTCTTGGGCACCCCTAGTATCTAGGAAAAATAATAGAAGTCAAAAATTCTTACCTGAACCTAAGTGGATTACTATTCACAAGGTTAAAAAAATCGATGATTCTAAGCAATATCCATTGGATATTCCACTTCTTAGAGGTGTTTTAGGGTGTGGAAGCTACTTAATATCATTTTAGTAGGGGAATTTGGGCTCTAATAAAGGAAAGAAGAAAGAAAAATGGTGGAGAGAGAGAGGAGCAACCTGTTGGCCAAAGGAAGGAGAGACGGAAATAGGGATTTTGACTTTTTGAGTTAAATTTTGACTATTTGTACCTTTCTCAAAAATCCTTTATTTAATGCATTTTCCCCCAATTTTTCCTTCTATTTCTATACCCAATTAATAGCCATTATTATTCCATAAATCCACTTTTATTATGCCCCACATGCCTCCAAAAATCAAAATGAGAAAAATGAGAAAAACTTGTTAAATACATTATTTTTCATGTCACCCAATTTTCGAAAAATTACTTTTCGATATCTAAAAATTCCAATTTCAGCACCATTGGACTCGTTAAAATTTTTGAGTATCAAGTCGTATAAGTTTTGTAATTTTTTGAGCAAATTTAAAAATAATTTACGGTTCAGTTTTGCCTTGGTCACTATTCCCAATACATTGCGGTAAAAACTTTCTTAACGCTTTAACCACTCAAATGACTTTTGTTTGATCTCAAACTTTGCCCAAAATTATTTTATGACTAATACTTTCATCTAGTGATTTCAATACATCCCGGGTCTTGAGAACACTTTCATCCTGGAAAAGTAGTATTCATAAATATCGGAATTTTTAGGGTGTTACACGAGGCTTATGAGTGATAGATATGCTAGTAATCTCCTAAACTTGAGTAAAAATGGGTTCATATTTTGCAGCATCATACAAAGTAATAGGTACACAGTAATAAAGATGTAATGCAATGGACTGATAAAAATTAGGATAATAAAAGGCATATTATATGGCCACTTTTGGATTCAATTCTCATCTCTAGTGCAGTCACCATTGTAAAGGGATGAGGTGGTTTGATGGAGCCACCACTTGGTTCTACACTAAGAACCTATTGATCTTTTGTTAAGAAAAGGTTTGGAATCAATATCTTATTTATGCCTACTTAATATGCCTTTTTAGATTTTATTAGTCCCCTTTTCATTTAGGCATACAATAAATTAAAACATCCATCATCTTTGCACATTATGTAAATAAGAAAATATGTTACATAATTATTACATACATAATTAGCATGAAAAAAATAAATAAAATATATATCTACAAAGTGGGTGATTTATTAATTGATTCTAACTTGACAATTACTATTTGCATAGAAAAGAAAATAAACAACAAAAAGAAATAAAATATATAAAATTAAAGAATATATGAAAATAATTAGTAATTAAAACAATCAAATAAAATTTGCATAAATAGAAGGTAATTGTTATACAGGAAATATAATAAAAAAAGGCAAATAAAAATAGAAAGGGAATAATTTAATAAAAGACAATAAACACTAATCAATAAAAAAAGAAAGTAAATATTTCATATATCAATATAAGGGAAAACCATTTAATTAAGACTAATTAACTAATTAATTTTAAAGATGAAATAGCCAAAAATATTCATAAAAAGAAATGATAAATTTTAAAAAGTGCAAAAAATATTATGTAGATAATAATATAATAATTTTATAAATTAAAATAATAGATAAAACAAATTAAAAACACTGAAGACAATTGTAAATGGTGCTAACTTCTCAATTGCAAGTTACAATACTAATTAAGAAGACCTTATAAGTACATTCAAATAGTGCTCTAGCATCTACTAATGATTGCTTGGGACTTGGGGTAAGCTATAATCGAAAACCAAAGACATGTCATGTCCATGTAGTCTATATCAAAAACAATAGAATACAACCAAAATAACTTCAAATATTTTTATCAAGATTTTTTCAAATCTTTAGCTGATGTCCTCTAGCATGTGATGCACATTAACATTGTTATTTTGTTTTCCTAGGCTTATAATATAATGTATTAACATTCTTAATATAAAAATAATGATTCATATACACTTAACCACTATAACATATAAATCAAATGCAGAAAAACAAGAATTGTTATTACCTCCCACCATTGTGATTCATCGTTTTAATAAATTACTAAAAAAACTACTAATTTTGACTTTAGTGCTTTTAAACCGAAGTGATTTCCAATTAGATGGTGTATTACAACTCTTCACTGAAAAGACGCGTCGATTTATAATTACAACTCTTACCAAAAAGTTGTGTCGGTTCATAATATGGCATTAATGGGTAATTTATATAATTCATGGTGGTCTAATTTAAAGACTATTTAAGGAATTAAAACTTACATTGTCCCCCTTGGTTTATATACCAAAATCCATGAATTCTAATATTTAAGAGAAAAACATTATATATGAATTATGGTGATAAGTCCTTTAATAGTAAGTATTATATCCTATGTATGGCAATGTATCATGTCTATCAAATTAGCCAATATTTCTTAATGAATAAACCTTATGTTTATTTAAGGTTTAAACTTTAATATTATTTCTCAAAATGAATGAATGTGTACAAAAGGAAAAACAAAAATGAGATATATCACAAATTGAGTTTCATCAAAATAATACACAGTTATTATAATAAAGTTATATAGTAGGACTAAGTCCCATTCTAATAACATGATCCTTGAATTTACATGGTGGCATGCCCTTAGTTAAAGGATTGGCAATCATTAATTCAGTGCTAATATGCTTATTGCCCACTTCCTTATCCTTTTATGGCTAAATATTGAACGTTGATGTGTCTACTTGATTACCACTTTTATTATTTTTAGCTATAAGTATAGCAGTTGAATTATCACAATATATTCTCAGTGACCTAGACTAGAATCCATAATCTAAGCCTTAATATGAAAATCTTCAACCATACACCTTGTGAAGTGGCCTTATAACAACAAATGAACTTAGCTTCCATGGTAGAAGTAGCTATCAATGTTTGTTTAACACTCCTCCAAGATATAGCTCCACTGGCCCTTGTAAAAATGTAATCTAATGTTGACTTGTGTGAATCAATACAACCAACAAATCTTAAATCTGAGTATCTAACTACTTCTAGACTTTCGGTCCACTTATACCTAAGCATGTAGTTTTTGGTTCCTTGAAGGTGTCTCATTACTTTTTTATGTAGCTCTCTAGTGGTCTAAACCTGGATTACTTTAATATTGCCCTAACATTCCCATAGTGAATGTAATAGTCAGTTTTTATGCATACTTGAGCATACATCAAGCTTCTAATTATAGAAGAATATGGAATATTTTTCATCTATTCCTTCTCAAAATCATTTTTGAGCATTTTCAAATTGAACCTATCTCCCTTTACAATGAGAGCCACATTTGGTGCACAACCCTTCGTTTGAAATTTCTTTGAAACTTTTTTAATACACATTTCCTGAGATATACCCAAAATACATGGTAATTGTCTCTATAAATCTTAATTCCAATGACATAAGATGCCTTACACATATCCTTTAGATCAAAGTTTTTAGAAAGGAATTGCTCACCTTGTGTAGCAAACCCTTATTTTTGGCTGCAAGTAGAATATCGTCCACATATAAAATAAGAGAACGTATTTTAAACCCACTGACTTTCTAGTATATAAATTTATCCATAATGTTTTCTTCAAAACCAAATGAAGAAATTACACTATGAAATTTTAAATACCATTAGTAGGAGGCTTATTTTAAACCCTATATAGATTTCTTAATCTTGCACACCAGTTGCTCACCATTACTAGAGAGGAATCCTTCTAGTTGTTTTATGTAAACCTTCTTTTCTAGATCTCTATTAAGAAATGTGATTTTCACATCCATTTGTTGTAATTATAAATCAAAATGGGCTATTAATACCAAGATAATATGTAAGGAATCTTTCTTAGATACTAGAGAAAAAGGTCTTCGAATAGTCAATTCCTTTATGTTAAGTGAATCCTTTAGCAACGAGCCTTGCCTTGTATTTTTCAATTTTGCCTAATGAGTCTTTTATCTTAAAGACCCAAATAGATTTTGCACCATCAAGAAACTCAATAAGATCCTAAACTTCATTATTTTTAACATAATCCATCTCGTCCTTCATGTCATTATACCATAATTTTGATTCTTTACAATTTATAGCTTATGAAATGGATTAAGGATCCTTTTTGGCTCCAATGTTGCAATAAACTCTTCTAGATAACAATATAATCACTAGGTATTGTTGATTTCTTAATTCTAGTTGATCTTATTAATGCTACAACAACATTCTCTTGAGGAAGATGTTGTATAACTTGTTGCTCAAAAATTTCAAGCAATGGTTAACCACCTTGATATACTAAATCATCACCAATGACTAGTGGAATTTCATTAATTCATTGGCTAACACTAACTAGAACTTGAAGAGTGTTTTGAAAAATGACTAGTCTATAAATGGAAATGAGAGTTTTTAATTTTGAATGTTCTTTCTTAACAATAATGTTTCTAAATTGTTCACTCCTACTAATCAAGTTCTTATTAAGAAATTTTGCATTTCTTAATTCCATAATTTTAGTGTTGTGGGATAGACAATAAAATCAATATTCCTTAGACCTTTCAACATATCCAATGAAATATCCACTAATGGTCCTAGGATTTAGCTCATTTTCTTGTGGATTATAAACCCTTTTTTATACGAACATCCCCAAATGCACACACATCACAAACTCAATTTCTAACCTTTAAATAACTCAAAAGTCATTTTTGGAATAGCCTTGATTGGAATTCAATTTAATATGCACATAGCAATCTTAAGAGCTTCAGCCCATAAGAATTTAGGTACCCTAGATCTACTAAGCATACTATGCAACATATCCAATAAGGTTTTCTTCATTTTACTATGCCATTCTAGTTTGGTGAACTAGACATAGTATATTGGGAAACTATTCCATTTTCCTAAAGAAACTTAGCAAAAGGACAAGGTGCTTAACCATCCTTAATGTATCTACCATAATACTCTCCACTTCTATCTGATCTCACAATTTTTATTACTTTCCACATTATTTATCTATTTCAACCTTAAAGACTTTAAAAACATCTAAAACTTCATTTTTGCTATGAAGCAAGTAGAGATACATATATCGTAAGTAATCATCTCTAAAAAAGATAAAGTATTTTTTCCCATGTGAATCTGTATATGCACTACATGTATTAGTATATAAAGCTTCTAATATGTTAAAAATCTTATTAGCACCTTTTTTGACTTTTTGGTCTACTTTCCCTTAATGCAATGACACAAATTTCAAAATTAGTAAAATCAAAAGTATTGAGTACCCCATCTTTTACTAATCTTTTAACTTTCTCTTTAGAGATATGTCCTAATCTTTGATGACATAACATAGAAGAGTCTTTATTTACGACACATTTTTTAAGTGCAGTGTGAACATGCATAACATTATAAGTGGTATCATTTTGCAAATCAATATAGAAAAGACTATCAAACAAAGTACCATGTCCAACAACATCATATTTATAAGATAAAGTAAAAAATGTTTTAGAAAATTTAAAAAGAATACATCATAGGTCTAAGTCTTGAAATTGAAATCAAATTTCTCAAAAAACTTGGAATATAAAATGTTTGTTTTTCAAAATTCAAAATAAAACCACTACTTAAAACTAAAGTGCATGTTCCAATAGCCTTTACATGTGAACATATCTTATTTCCTGAGTAAATGCCTTGCTCACTTTCCATTGGTATCCTTAGATTTTGTATACCTTGAAGGTATTTGAAATATTGATTATAGAACTAAAATCAATCCAAAATGTGTTATAAATAATATTAACCATATTAGATTTATAACAAACCAAAGAGATTGGATTACCTTTATTTTCAAGCCATCTCTAAAACTTTACAAAATCCCTCTTCACATGTCCCTTCTTTTTACAAAAGAAACACTTGGATTCTTTCTTGGTGTCAAATTAGGGAGGTTTTTTCCTTGAGTTTTAACCTTTCTTTGTGTCACCAACATTGCACTCTCTCCCGCTTCTATCACAAGCCTTTCTTCCTCTTGTACACACATGGTTATGAGTTTATTAATTGACCATTTATCCTTATATGTATTGTAAAAGATTTTAAATGGCCTAGATTATTGCTAAGGAGTATTTAGAATATAGTGCACTAGAAAGGATTCAAAATCCTCAACCTCTAAGTTCTTTAATTAAGCCACAATGTCTCGCATTTTCATGATGTGATAACACACACCTCTTACAATAGTGAGCCTCGTGGATGAAAACTTCATAATCAAGATGCTTTCCAGTGCCTTATCTAAGAGATGAATTGATCATTTATAGCTTTTAGCAAGTCATAGACCTTGTTGTGTTGATCAATTGAGCCATGTATACTATAACACCTATAATTTTTCAATATATTAAATAAGGCCACCTAAATAATGAATAGTACTTTTGAGAACCCGGGATGAACTAAGGCCATAGAATGATATAATTAATTATAACATAATTATGGGTGAA
>CANXYI012266379.1:0-10683 GCA_948208565.1 Hura crepitans | reverse complement strand
TGTAACTAAAGACATTTATTTTGGATTGTTTGATGCTTAGACTATTTTAAACTTGTCAATAACATGATTAACTTGTATGATATCTCTTCCTGGGGCTGAGATATCATACTGCATTTTGAGTGTTGTTGGGATGATCAAAAGGATCACATAATGTTAATGAATGAATGTGTGAATTATAGAAGTGCTTTTATTAATGCATGTTGACACAAGAAAAATTTGGGATAGTGCCCGATACAGCCATTATAATGTCGGATTTTCAAAACAAGGATTCCTAATTTTTCATGTGCAATACTATTTGAAAAAGATTTTTGAAAACCCATAATTTTAACATATTATCTTTTATAAAAAAATTGTTAAATAACAAATAATCCAAAAAATGAGTTTGATATTTCGATATGCATGCACACCTTAGTTAGGCTTGGTGATTGGTTAGCATTTAGATCGAGTAAAGGGTTTCATAGCCATGGCCAATACCCTCCATTGCCCTCCCTCTCCCTTTCTTTTTCCTTCTTTTTCGCCTTAAATCAAGCCTCACTCCACTATTTAAACATTCTAAAACCACCTCAGCATCTCTCTAATTATTATTCTAGTAAGAAAAATAAGAAAGGAAGCTTAAATTTAGAGAATTTAAGAGAGGGTGAATAGTGCCACTTTTGTGGTAAAGGTGATTATTTTTATGATTTATTATTTTTTCCTATATAGTTCTAAGATCTAAACTAATACTTTTAAAGTTTTATTGAATTCTAAAACTTTATATGATTTATTAGGAAATTTTTAATATTTATTATGTGTATGTTTCTGAGGAAAATTTAGAGACTTGATTACACTGATGAGGAAATCATGTGAGGAGGCTAAATTAAAGCTAAAAAGCCTTTAGGTAAGTGTGTTCAATAAAAATTATGTATGAGATATTGATTTGAATAATTAAAGTATGTATGACAATATGTGTGTGAGGAAATTGGTGTAAATTTGTGTATAATTTTGTATTGGTTGGTATAATGGATTTAATTGAGTGTTGGATGAATAGACTAGAGGGAAAATTGAATGACATATGATGAGTAATGTGAATAGGCCTTAATGGTTGAATGGTATGTGTGTGCGAGTGTTATGGAGCTATGTGGCTAAAGCTTGTGTAATTGTGTTAATTTTCTTGAAATAATGTATATGACAAGGAAGATTATGAATTATTTGATTTGCATGAGTTTAGTGAATGCATAGAATGTGATTAGTGTATAACTTACAATGAAATATGTTAATTAGGGGAATAATCATTCTATGGTTGAATAGTGTGTAAGTGTGAGTGTGAATTTATTGTGTATTATATATAAAACAAAGCATGGAATTAATGAGTGTAGTAAAGGAACTATGGATAAATGGCTAATCTTTAGAATTTTAATAAATGTAAGTGTTGCAATATCTGAGATAAATGTATAAAAAGGGTTAATTAATTTTATTTTAGTTAAACTTAGAATAGTTCTCTTCCCTCTCCTTCTTCCATCGAGCCGATGGCTTCTTATGGAGGAAACCACTATATCTATTTTCTTTTTCTTCATTTTAGCCTTGATTAGTTTTGATTAAATACTATATAAGTGCTTCTATGACCTTTAGACCCCGTTGCAAGTGAAAAAATTGAGAGAATAACTCATTTTTGGACTTAGTGAATAGTTACCATATTTGATTCTAGTAAGATTTTTTTAGCTTTAGTATTTTTCAAGCGTTTTACTAGTGACCAAGAGCATATTTATCTAGTCAAATTAATTTTTGATCGACTCTATGATTTTATACAATTTTTACAAAATCTTTCCTATTATGTGAATAGTGGAACTCAAGAAAGCCCGAGACAAAGGGAAAGGCAAGGCATAGATAGTCATTGGGGGTGTATTGTGATCCTCTTGATATGTGTAATCGAACCAATTTGTGCTTAATTTGTATATGACCTAAATTGAACATATTATGTAATTATGAGAAAAATGCCTAATTAAGAGCAATAATGGCTTTAATAATATTAATTGGTATTTTTGAGGTGCATTGGTATAATTGAATTGATAAAAATGTATATGGATGAGTATAATGTTTGATGTATATAATGTATGTATATTATGTAAATTATGCATGATAATGTGTAATTGAATAACAATGGTTATTAATGGCTTTGATTAAGTTAAATGGCATTGGGATCTATACATTAAGAATGATCTATACATATTTGCATGATAGGGGAGTTAGTTGATGGTCATAAAGCATTTATGTGTATTATGGAAGTTGGGTATGTTCATGTGTAATTGGTGAATTATACATTTATATAACCTAAACACATGTTGTATGCTATGTTAGATGTTCATTGAGTAATTTATGATATTGAAATGGATAGGTGTCTTGTAAAAGCATGTAAGGCTAAATGAATAAAAAGGCATGGATGTTTTTGTATGACTTAATAATGCACGTTAGACATGTGGTAAGTTCGTGCATGGTTGTATATGCATGAATAGGCATAAGTTGAGTTATGTATGATGAATTTATAATGGATGATGAGGCATAAAGCCTAGTGACCAAATGGCCTCTTAATGAACATGATTTTTCATGCTTGACAATTTGATGCATTATGGAAATATATGAAAAAATGATTACAATAAGCATGAGAATGTGATATATGATGTATGTTATGGATGAATGGATGTATAAGCATGTTTGTGATGTTATGTTCTAATGACATTTGAGTGAATGTGAAATCTTGATTTTGTGCATGTTATGGGTTGGCTGAATGGGCTACATGTATGTATAAGTATGTGAGGTCCACATAATGCATGAATTAGAGGATGTATGTCACATTTTGATATAACTGAATATGAATATGCAAAACTATGATGTAATGTGATTATGATACATATCCAGAATAAGTGAGATGATATGGCTAGTGGTCATATAATATATCCATAACATGTTGAGATATATTATGTGTACGTATGAGGTGTTACATTATCAAGTAATGCCATGGTGCATTTTATGATGAGTTTAGAGCATAATGCAACTTGAATGAGCTTATGCTATAATGTGAATAAATATGGCAATTCCATAACATAAATAAAATAAATGATGCTTAAAATAGGAAATGCAATGCTATTTATGTGTGATAAATGTGTGTTGATATATAGCCTTAAATGTGGTTAATTGTGTGATATAATACGCTTGATAGCTAATATAAGACTTATGACATAATTTCCCAATTTAGTCATTTATTGGCTAAACCAAAGTAATAAAGGGCTATAATAAGCTTAAATAAGATGGTGTAACTAAAAATAAACTGTTATTAGCCCATATGAGAAATAACCTACTATGGATAGGTTGACTGGTCAATTAGGGAGTTTTATAATAGCTGTTAGGGTACTTCAGTGCCTCGATGCCGTTGGTCTATGGGTCAACTAAATGTCTAACTTAAGAGTTTATATTTTTTGATCTTTGGATCCATGTGGGTGTAGCTACCATGAAGGTCTAATAGGGTAACTCCATATTTACATGCTAGTGCTTTAGTTGTTAAGGTCCAAGAGGGCCGTTGCACATTCATGTTAGTGCAGCAGTTAGTAAGGTCCATAATATGGGCCACTGCACACCATGACACCGTTATCTATAGGGAACTTGTTTTCCACTAATATGGGCATAATAAAATAAGTTTAATGGATGATATTAACATGTTACATGATTATATAGTGAAAACATGAGTTTAAATATGATGCATAATTAATGATGAGTTATGTGCATGATTTATGTCATGTCATTACATAAATCCATGCTATGGCTAATGATGTATATTATGTGGTATTATGAATGTTTATGTAGATCTATATTTCTTATGTTGATAAAAAGTTATAAATGCACAAGTTATTTTGATTACACCACTAATCTATTACTTAGCATATCATTTATTTTGCCATGCGTAGGTAAAGAGATAGTTTGAGCACAAGCCTCGGGACTTTAAGGTTATTAAGAAAAGGTTATTTCTTTTAGTATAATTTTGGTGTATGTTTCTAGAATTCTGTGATATATCAATTAAATCACTCATATGATATATTATGGGGAAGATGGGCCTAAGCTATTTGTAATTGTAAATTTTTTTATTTCAAAGTCTGTAATATGTTTTGAAATTTGTACAAATAGTTTTAATTTTATAATCTCTTCTTGATGTTGATATTCATGTTGTGTTGATGCATGATGTTAGAGTGATCAAAGGATCACAGATATTATGGAATGATTGAAAATGTTTACAAAAGTGTTGTTTCAATATGCAAGTTACTATTCATTTTTGTGTTAGTGCCTTGATACAGTAGTTATGCTGCCATATTTTCAACATGAGGATTCTCAAAAGTTGATTGTAACTATGTTTTTGAAAAGCTTCTGATAATCCATATTTTCATAAGATTAATATTTATAAAAGATGTTTTAATTATATGGTTTGTGTATAGTAGTTTGTTGAGTTTGAACAATGCATTTATGTGTGCATTCCTTAGTTAGGTTCGTCGACTGGTAAGCAATTGGACCGAGTAAGGGGTGTTAAATTTAGTGGTATTAAAGCTCTAGTTTTGGCATTCCTATTTAACATATGAGTTCTTTACAGTCTAATGTATACATCACATAATTTATGATATCAAGGCTTATGAATTGTTCTTTTACCTACAGACAAAATTATTACTTCAACACACTATAATGATGAGAAAGTCGAGAGTCACACTATGACAACCATAGCACTAGAGGCCACCAGAGTAACATCTATTTTAGGTAGTGCTATAAGACATGTATTGTTAACTGAACAAGTTCCACCAGTATTTTTGCAAGAGATGTTATAGCTTTTGAGATAGGCTATGGCTACTACTTCAGCATAAGGACAATAACCAAAGGTTCCCTTAGTTCTCCAGATGACCTATCTTGAGAGAGTTAAGAAGATGGTAGCTAAGGATTTCAATAGAGAAGGCAAGGTAAAGCCTGAAAAGGCATAGTATTGGTTGGACCGTACTGAGAAGATAATGAAATAGAATAAGTGCACCCCAAAAGAGAAAATGATATATGCTATATCACTCTTGCAAGAAGAGGCATCTAAGTGGTGGGAAGACTTAAAAGAGTACGAGACTGAGGATGAACTGACATGGGATTTCTTCTTGTCAAAGTTCTATAAGAAGTATGTCATAGAAGATTATCTAAATAACTTAAGACAATAGTTTATAGATCTTAAGCAATAATAGAAGTTTATTAGGGAGTATGAGAAGGAGTTTGCCATGCTCAGTAAGACTGAGTGTTTCACCATGGGGAACACCGATTCTATTTGTTAAGAAAAAGGATGGTTCTCTTCCATTATGTGTGAGTTATTGACAATTAAACAAACTAACTATCAAGAACAAGTATCCTCTACCACATATAAATGACATGTTTAATCAACTTAAAGGAGCTAGAATGTTTTCCAAGATTGATCCAAGATTTGGATATTATTAGTTAAGGGTGAAAAAGTCTAATGTCGTGAAGAAAACTTTTAGAAAGAGATACGGGCCACTATAAGTTCTTAGTAATGCGAGTTGGGCTTACCAATGCTCCTGTGGCTTTTATGGATCTAATAAACTGTGTGTTCAAATAATATCTTGATTAGTTTGTAATGGTTTTCATCAATGTCATCTAAGTTTATTCGAAGAACAAATAAGAGCACGAACTGTATCTAAGAACAGTTTCACAGATTGTGAGATATGAGAAGTTGTATGCTAAGCTCAACAAGTGTGAAATTTTACTTAGTGAAGTGTTTTTTCTTAGGCACATAGATTCTATAGAGGGGATTTGTAACACCCCCCTTAAAGTGCTGTAAGGCTTATTCATTTAACACTTATGTCTCCAGTTAATTAATTTATCCATACAAGTATTTTCTTAAATCTTTTCATATAGTTCTCTTATACTAACTATTTCCATATGATAAAAACATATTTTCAATTGACAAAAATATATTTTATGCCAGTTGTTCATTTTATGGGAATTTAGGCAGCATAACGGCTACCCGAGTGACCCACCCCAAAATATATGCCTGCAAAAGCAAACTTCTATGATCATACTCTATTTCCTATCACCTCATGGACCCTTCTAGTCCTCTAATTTACATATCATTATACCATAGCACATAGTTATCAACACACAAGGCCCAAGACTCACAACATTCAGATAAGCCAAATATTTATATCAGACTAGGTACCTATTAATACATCAGGCTCATAATGTACATATATTTAGTACTTGTGTAGCTAAGCCTAACCCCACACATATATGTGAGTGCCAAATAAAAACCATCAAAAGTAGACAATGGGAACCTTAATATCTATCTGCTACAGTACAAAATTGACATTGAGGCTAAATAGCAACTGTACCAACAACCTATGCATTAGAACACCGATATGTTAAGCATATAACTCAATGGTGGATTTAATGCAATAAATGCATGTCATGAACACAAACATCCAATATACACTTCATGGATCATAAAGCAATGCATACAAAGGTATTTCCATAAAATAATATTATTTTAATTGTTTATCTTCTTATTTAATTTTCAATGTCCTTTTATTATCATCTTTCTTAAGCTTCCATTTTCTACTTAATATATATATTAAATAATATCATTTTTTTATTGTCATTAATTATACTGCTAATTTTTCCATTTAGGCCTAACCTAGAAACACGACACTTAAAAACATTAGATCACAGGGAAATTAAAGTTGTGTAGTAGCCTACATTTTTTACCCAAATGGTTATAATTGCCTAATGCAGTAGCCCCACCTTTGAACCACCATGTGTAATGGCCAATCTCAAGACCTCAGTAGTTATACCTACCCTATATAGTGTAGTGGCCCTCATCAGGACTGCCATGGCTACACCTACATAGTAGAGTGGTTTACATCGAGACCTTAGCAGCTACACCTACCTAGTGTAATAGTCCTAACATGGAACCACTATGGCTACACCTACATAATGCAATGATCAATGTCTCAACCTCAGTGGTTACACTTGCCATCATAATCAAAGCCCCAAAGGCATAGTATCTCCAGCAGCTATTAATGCCTAGTTGACCAGTCAACCTATTTAATAGGTGTCTAACTAATAAGGCAACTTTCTACTAATTATTTTTATTAATTTATTGTTCATCTATTTTATTTATTTATTTATTATTAAGACGCAGTTACTAGTCAATCTCATCTTTTCAGTTTTACTAGACATTTATAAGACATTTTTTTCACTAGACAATTATAGGTCATTTTACAAAGTTGGCACTATTCATTTGGCCATTTTTCACTGCTCATTTAGTCATTTCCTCATATTTCATATGATATTCTTTCTCACATTTCAAGCCATCTTACCTATCATCATATCCATATTCCATTTAACATGAAATACTATCAAAATCATCATAATCCATCCATTAGATGTCAACCATTATATTTATACAATTACATATCTCCTACATGCCAACATTTACCATTCATTCATACTTTTTAGGTACATTTTGCCATTTATGTTATTATTTACATTTCATGCCATAAGCCCATATATTAGTCACATATCCATGCCCACATATTTTTTTCATTCATTTCATAACATGTACATATTATACATTACATTTTATATCGTCTCACCTAATTACCATGTACCATGCATACATGCACATGCCATGCCATAAATGACATAACATTTGGCCATGCATACATCATGCACATACACATGCCTTTCGTATCCAAATGACATACATATCATCATTTTATCATCATAGTAACATTTTGACATACTGATTACATCAATTTGCATACACATATGCATAATTCAACACTTCCATACAAGTGTTCATGCATGTAACCATAATCAAACATCATGGCATGCATCAATTGAATCAAATCCACATACCTAAGGTTGATTTCCAACTTTCTTCACCACTTTATAGCCTTGGAACCCTTAGTTCTTCACTAGCTCTTCTCTTACCTACATATGTAACCTAAAAATTAGAAAATTCATATAAAATTCAACAAAGCTCTAAATCAAAACCTCCAAATTTGATTTTTCTTAGAATTATTAAAGCTATATGAAACAAAAATCAAAACTAAGAAATAAGCACTTACAAACCAAAAAGTCACTATTCACTCCATATTCATATCTTCCTTTTGAGAGCATATTTTTTTATTTTCTCACTTAGATAATGTTATAGAGACCATGGAGGTTATTTTCCATATAATTTATGTAAGGTTTGGTTTAGAATTAGTGTTAGAAAATGATAGAGAATTTCTCTTGGTGGCTAACATCTATTTTGGAAGAGAAAGGGAGGTTGTAGATGGCTTTTACACATATGTGGCCTTCCTAAATATGTAAGGGCATGTATATGGGTAAGTGGCATGGTTAGATCACAACACGTGGTAATTTAACGGCCCAAATAATCTCAATTTTTCCTTAAACTTCGGATAGTTTTAAAAATTCATCTTTGCCCCTAAAAATAATCACTTTTGTTCTAAAAATCCTCGATTATTCTCACTTAAATCCATATATAATTTCAGGTTCAAATTTCAAAGGCAAGTAGGTGTACTATTCACCAATTATAGTAATAAATTTTGAAAAAAATATCAAACGATATTAAAATACTAAAATTCCTTCACTAATGAACTCATTGGAATTTTTAACCTTTAGGGTGTTCCATTTTTGGATCTATCTGAGCACATCTCGAGTCATTCTTGGCACAATTCCATTTAAGGTTACTACTCACTTATTTACTTCCCAAAATGAATTTTTGGATTTGGTAAAATTTTAAATTATTTCTTTTTCACCATTTTTCGGCCCTATTAAAGTTTTATGACTAGTACATAGCTCCTTTGGCCTTACAAGGGTATCCTGGCTTCCTCAAAACACTATTTAAGCCTCAGAGGTACTATTTATGAACCCTTGATTCACGGGCTTTATAATTCTTCTCCTCTTAAGGAATTTCATCCTTAAAATTACTTGATGTGAACAACTATGGGTATTGAGCCTTTATCTACTTCTCACTCTCTTAGGTGGCCTCTTCTACTTTGTATTGTCTCTATAACACTTTTACTAATAGAATGGACTTGTTTCTCAATTGCTTGACCTCTCTAGCTAGAATTTGCAATTGCTCCTCTTCATAAGTTAAGTCTAGTTGTACTTAAATGTCCTCTACTAGTATCATGTGGGATAGATCAAATCTATATTGCCTTAGCATTAAGATATGGAACACATCATGAATCTTTGATAACTCAGGTGTTAAAGCTAGCCTATATGCCAATGGTCCCACACATTATGTAACCTTGTATGGACTGCTGAATTTAGGACTGAGCCTTCCCTTTTTTGCCAAACTTGAGTACCTTTTTCTATGGCAATACTTTTAAGAACACTATTTCCCCTACTTCATAATTGATATCCCTTTGTTTTAGGTTTACATAAGATTTTTAGTGATCTGTGGCAACCTTTACCCTTTCTCTTATAACCTTGACCTTCTTTTCTGATTTTTTGATCAAATCTGACCCCATTATCTTACCTTTACCTATTTCACTCTAGGAAAGAGGAGTCCTACATCTTCTACCATACAAGGCTTCATACAATGTCATACCCAACCTAGCTTGATGGCTGTTATTATATGTAAACTCATATAAAGATAAATAATGGTCCTAACTTCCCTTGAAATTTATGGCACATTTGTGTAACATGTCTTCTAATACCTATATCACTAATTCTAATTGCCTATCTATCTGAGGGTCAAAAGCTAGGCTATATGTCAACCAAGTACCTAAAGCTTCTTATAATTTCTTTCAAAATTTGGAAGTAAATCGAGGGTCTCTATAAAAAATGATAGCTACTGGTACTCTATGCAATCTTACAATATAATCAATATACAATCGTGCTAGCTTGTCCAAAGAATAGTCCATTCTAACTAGAATAAAATGAGCTATCTTGGCCAATCTATCTACTATTACCTATACAGCATCGCATTTGCTTCGTGTCATCTGTAGTCTCATCACAAAATCTATAGTCACTTTCTCTCATTTCCATTCTGGTGTTGCTATTGAATGTAGCAATCCATAAGGTACTTAATGTTTTGCTTTGACTTCCTATCATGTCAAACATCTAGCTGTGTATTTAGCCACATCAAATTTTATCTCTAGCCACTAATAATAAGGCTTTAAATCTAGGTACATATTTGTACTTCCTAAATGCATGGAGTAAGGAGCTTCGTATGCCTTCTTCAATATCTAAGTTTTTAACTTATATGTGTCAAGAACACACAATCAGCTACGGTAGTACAAATATTTATCATCTCCCAACTTAAACTCTGTGGTCTTCCCCTCTTAGACTTTACTCATAATCTGAGCTAGGTACTTATCGCTCACATGTGCCTCCTGTATTAGCTATTTGAAATTTGGCTTAATCTTTAGTTCAATTAAGATGGCATTTTCTCTTATATATTCCATCCTAAAATTCATTACTCTTATAGTTACCATGAATTTTTAGCTCAATGTATCTGCAACCATATTCACTTTCCCAAGATGGTAATTTATCAAGTTGTCTTAATCTTTTATCAATTCTAACCATCACTGCTACCTAAATTTTAACTCTTTTTATGTAAAGAGATATTTCAAACTCTTATAGTCCGTATAGATATAACATCTCTCA
>CANXYI012266304.1:0-11057 GCA_948208565.1 Hura crepitans | reverse complement strand
ATCTGCTATAGGATCTATCATGTATGCTATGTTATGTACGAGGCCTGATGTATCATTTACTCTGAGTGTCATAGCAAATTCTACATTAGGTCATGTACATAGCATAGCATACATGATAGATCCTATAGCAGATGTATGTGGGATCTTACTCATGTGTTATCTCTCCTCTTGTATCTTAGGATATATAAACTTAAAAAGAATTTTCCTATGAGCCACTAGAATAAATTATTTCCTTGGGAGATATATGCTAAAACTCTTTAGCATTTTGTCTTTAGCATTTTGTCTATATATATAGACTATGAAAGACCTATCAACCTCTTATATCTATCTCTATAGATTTTTATCTTCAATATGTAGGTGGTTTCATGAAGGTCTTTCATAAAGAATTTTTTTAATAGCCAAATTTAAATTGTTTAAAGAGTGGAGACATTATTTCCCAAGCAATTATTATCAACATATAGCACTAGGAAAATGACTGCACTCCTACTAACCTTCTTGTAAACACATGGTTCATCTAGATGTTATGATAAACCAAACTCTTTTATTGTTCCATCAAATTGAATGTTCTAGCTTTAAAATGCTTGCTCAGTCCATAAATAAATTGTTGAAGCTTACATACCTTGCTATTATCTATGGATGTGAATTGCTTAGGTTGTGTCATATACACTTTCTCTAACAGACTTCTATTAAGGCAAGTTGTCTTCACATCCATTTGTCAAATCTCATAATCATAATAAGCGGCAATAAAAAGCAAAATCCTAATGGATTTAAGCATGGCTACTAGTGAAAAAGTTTTATCAAAGTCAATTCATTACCTTTGATGATAACCTTTTACAGCTAACCTTGATTTATAGGTAAGTATATTACCTTTTATATCTGTCTTCTTCTTGAAGATCCATTTACACCCAATGGATTTTATCCCTTTATACGCATCAACCAAAGTCCACACTTATTTGTCATACATGGAATCTATTTTGCATTGCATGGCCTTTATCCATAATTTTAATTCCAAACTCTTTAGAACCTCTTAATAGCTTGTAAGCTTATCATCTTCTACTATAGTTACATTACTATTCTCATTTATAAGAAATCCATATCTTTTAGGAGCATTAAAAACTCTTGTAGAACTTCTAGGAACTTATGTTACAACATGTTTTACTATTACATCATTATCATGTGTAATAGGCTCAGGATCAAATTAGTTGATCTACCTCTATTTATAGATCTCATACATTATCAAGTTTGATTATACTCCTACTATTTTCCTTTAAAAAAAAATTTTTCTCTAAGAAATAACTTGTTTTGAAACAAATACCTTATATTCTATGGTGTTATAGAAATAATATCCAAAAGACTTTTTTGGATATCCTATAATTAAACACTTGTTAGATTTAGCATTAAGCTTATCTGACACAATTCTTTTTACATAAGTAGGCTAACCCTATACTTTTAAGTATGAAAAAATTTGTTTCTTGTTATACCATATCTCAAATGGTGTAACATCAACCGATGTTTATGGAACTTTATTTAGAATATAAACAACAATTTCTAATACATAACCCTAAAATGACTTAAGTAGAGTTCCAAAGCTTATCATGGATCGAACTATATCCAATAGGCGTCAATTTTTCCTTTTAGATTCACCATTATATTATGGTGTATATAGAGGATTCCACTGAGATAATAACCTATTATCTCTTAGATAACTTTGAAATTCTTGACTTAAGTATTCTCTACCTCGATTTTATCAAAGTTTTTAAATACTTCTATTAAGCAATTTCTTAACTTCATTTCTAAATTCTTTAGACTTTTCAAAGGCTTTAGATTTATACTTTATGAAGTACATATACCCATATCATGAATAATCATTAATAAAGGTAATAAAGTAGAGAAATCTACCTCTTACATGTATGGTCATTAGGCCACATACATCTATATGTATTAGGTCCAGTAGACCACTAGCATATTCACATTTTCCACTAAAAGTTATCTTTGTCTTCTTACCCAATAAAAAAGATTTACATGTTTCAATTGATTCATAATCAAATGAGCCTAAGTCACTAAACTTGTGCAATTTAGTCATGCGCTTCTCGTTTATATGGCCAAGTCGATGATGCCATAAGAAATATGGTTTTAAGTTTTTAACCTTTTGTCTCTTAGTATTAGTGTAATAAATCACCTTTTGATTATCAAAAATATAAATTTCATTAACAATAGAAGTAGAACAGTATAAAACATTAGTCTCATAAACTGAGCAACTTTGCTCTTATTAATAGATCAAAATCTTGTTCAACAAGACAAGATAAAGAAATAATATTCTTATTAAAAGAAGGAACATAATAATAATTATTAAGTTCTAAAATAAAATTGGAAAGCAAATCTAAGTAATATGTTCCTATGACTAATATGACAACTTTTGCTCTATTCACTACTCGTAGGTCCACACCACCTTTGTTCAACCTTCTATTACTCTTTAGTCCTTACAAATTAGAAACTAAGTGAGAACCACATTCGGTATCCAATACCTAGGTATGATTATCAATAGTAGTACTAGTATTAATCTCAGTAACATTAATACCTAAAGTAGAGGCATCTCCATACTTCTTCTTATGACACTCGAGATAAGCCTTACAATTCTGCTACCAGTGGTTGGTCCTACCATAGTGTAAGCAAGTCACTTTTAGGCTAGTCTCCTTGGCACCAATAGTTGGCTGTTCGCCCTTGCCCTTTTTCACCCCACCTTAGGCCTTGGTTGTATCTTTTTTTCTCCTTTTTCCCTCTTTTACCTTTGAAAGCAGAAGAATTAACAACCATAATTGCTTTGGAATTCTTCTTAAAAACATCCTAAGCACTCTTAAGCATGTTTACTAGCTCAAAGATCATTATTTGGATCTTATTCATATGATAGTTAAGCATAAATTATGCATAACTATTAGGCAGTGACTGCATAACTAAGTCTAGACTTAGCTCATAATCTATGATAAAACCCAGAGTAATAAGCCTCTCAATATACCTATTCATTTTTAGCCCATGTTGAATGGTTGAAGTCCCCTTACCATCCTATAGCGAAATAAGGCCTTAGATATCTCATTTTTTTGGTCCTACTCTGCTCTTTAAAGAACCCTTTAAAGTGGAATAGAATCGTGTAAACATCCATATGCTCATGTTGCTTTTGAAGCTTTAAGGACATTAATACCAGTATGATACACGTTGCTAGATCAAGTCCATGACATGCTTTAAATAAGCTAATTGAACATTAACTTTGGCATTATTGTCGGGGATAAGTGGGATAGGCTTTTCCAACATATAGCCTATCTTCTCACTTTGAAGAACTATTCTTAGATTTTGAAGCCAGTCTATAAAGTTAGGCCTAGTCAACTTGTTAGAGTTGAGAATAATGCATAAATTCAAGTTAGATGAACTCATGATGCAATATGTTTACCTATATGCAAAGATTAAGAAACATGTTAGTGTATGATTATGTACATTAATGTATTTTATAAGGTGTTTAATAAAATCCATATTTTTCCATTATTTTATTGCAAACTAATAGCCCTCACTATTGATTTAGGAAAACTCGATGATGAGATGGTACCTATTTCTTGTTTAGGTTGAACTTTAGGTCAGCCTAACCTATAACAAAAATTATAGGCATCTCATGCCAATTGCATTTGCATGTAACTACTGATTATAGGTTACCAACTCTTGGTGCATGTGTATCTTATACACATTTTCCCAATCTTACCTATAGAACCATTAGCCTTGAGTTAACTTAACAAAATAATGGATTGTCTAAGAAAGACCCATTAATATAGTCATACCATATTTGATGTCACATGGGCTTAAGTTAGCCTAACAACCCAATACTAAGAAGAACTATGGTTAAAACTATATTAACAAAAGGCTTGCAAGTCCTAGTATTATTTGAGGGTTTTTTCCATTTAAGTCTCATCAAGGGTTGTATACTCTAGTATGCTTATGAAAAATGCAAAAGGGATTTTGCATGCTTTGGCATGCACATGCATATTTAATCTCATTAAATCATACACATGCTATTTAATCACATTAAATATATAACCTAGTTATGGCTTTTACTACATTGATTTCCTTGAGCTAAAGGAAACCAATTTGGGCCAAACCCTAGGTAGTATACATGAGTTACAAACCCAATAAAGAAATAATTAAAGCATTTCTAAACATCTCTTCATGGTCCTTCTTAGTAGGCCTTGTTCTTTATTTGCTTCTTACATTTCTTCTTTCTATTCTAACCTATGTAATCTAATTACATAATAAAATTATTTAGAAAACCTCAGGTTACATGTGAGGGAATTAGATAAAAAGTGAAATATAATAGAAAAAAGAGAAAAAAGGTAAGGACATGGAAGCCTAATTTAACCAAAGAAAAATTCACGCAATGCTAATTAATCATATTAGTCATTTGTCCATAACTAGTCATCATACCAAACATATACCCTTAGTATGCATTTCTAATACATCACATGTATTAAACTTTGAAAATTTGATTACAACTGATTACTAGTATTATAACTTTTATAAAACTAGTTTGGTTCATCCATTATTGACTAGTCGATTTTCATGCTTATTCTATAAAGCATTAATCATGATTAATCATGCAATTTAATTATTTAATCATATTAGAAAAATCAAATTACATCACACCATTTATTAGAGTTCTAATCTCATTAGAATTCTAAAGCAATTGAAGCACTTTAAGCATGAATAATTAGAATCAATATTTTAGGTAGAAGGATATTCATATAGCATAGAAGCAATTATGCAAGTCTGATTAGATAACATTTATCCATTTTAGATTAGAATAAAAGCTAATCAATATCATCAATTTACAATCCTAATCTAAATCGAATTTTAAATCAATTAGGATTAGAATCCAAATTCTACTAGAAATCTCATTTTTATGTAAAATTTGGCTATGCCTGACAATATCACTTTTATCTAAAATTTAATTGAATTTATCAACACTTGATATAATTTAATTAAATTCAGGATGATATTTATCATATGTTTCCAAAAATGAAAAATCCAATCAAATTGAATTTTAATTTTAATTAAAATCTTTAAATGGTAAATCACTAAGAATTAAATTTAAAGTGAATAATAAAATCGATTACAACTTGGACCATAGAATTAACCCAGTATGACACCCCCTACTGGATCTGATCGCAGGACCCAAATAGGGAGTGTGCATATAAGCTTAATATCTAAACTACCTTATCTTAACCTATTAAAATCACGTTTACAATTATTGTTACGTTAATATGATTTTTATTTCTAATGAAATGTTTATTAGTAAATATCTAAACATGCATGAATGATATTGACATAGCATATCATAGTGATTACACCACTAAGCTCCTAGTTAGCACATCGTGTTTTTTTTGTGATGTGTAGGTTCAAGAAGAATAGATTAAGCCTAAGTCTCGGTGCGATAAAATCTATAAGTGAAGACTTGTCTTTGGTATATATTTTGTTGTATATATATCAATTATGTGATGTAATAATGTAGAAGCACTCATATGTTGTAAATTGAGGAAAAGGGCCTACACTGTGTAATTATGTGTTTTTAAATGTTGTCACTATTTTGTAATCTTATTAAATATGGTTTTTAAATAATTTGCTTGTATGAATCCCTTCCTAAGGTTGAGATTCTATTTTGTGTTGTTGACTGATTTGGAGTGATCAGAAGATCACCAGAGTGGTGGATTGAGTCTAAATCAATATAGAAGTGTTTGTTTTAATACAAGTCACTAAAAAAATTTGGGATAGTGCCCCGGTACAATTGTTATGCTGTCGAATTTTTAGCGTGAGGATTCCCAAATTATTTTTCCAACTAAGTTTTGAAAAGTTTTTTTGTAATCTTACATTTTCATAGATCAAGCATTTTAATTAAAATAATTGTAAACATGATTTTAATAGGTTAAGATAAGGTAGTTCAGATATTAAGGTTATGTGCATGCTCCCTATTCAAGTCCGGTGATCTGATCGGGTAGGGGGTTTCATATTTGGTGGCATTAAAGCTCTAATTTAGGCATTCCTTAGTAACATATGAGTGCTTTAGAATTATATACATATATCACATGATTTATCATTTTAAGGCTTATGCTTATTCTTCTACCTACAGTTAAGATGAGTCATATGTTGTACAGTGATGAGGAAGTTGAGAGCTATGCTCTGACCACTGTTAGGTAAGAGGCTCCTAGAGAAGGGTTAGTTTCTCGTAACAATGCTAGACAAGCATTTAGCAACACGAGTAACGCCTATTTTCCTTCGAGAAATATTAGATATGTTAAGATAAGCTACTATTGTTACACCTACAACACCTACACTAGAACCATAACCACTATAGCCTATATCTCAAGCTCTCTAAAAGAGATACCTTGAGAAGATTAAAAAGATAGGGGGTTGAGGATTTCTTAGGTGAGAGAGCTATAGATGCTGGTAAAGTAGAGTATTGGTTAGATAAGACAGAGTAGATCATAAAGCAGCTGAGATATTCCCCTAAATAAGAAGAGGTATACCAGTGGTCGGTCATAACCACATAACACAAGGCTAAAGAGGATTTGACATAGGACTTCTTTCTAGAAGAATTCCATAAGAAATATATTGTAGATAGGTACTTAGATAGTAAAAGAAAAGAGTTTATAGACATGAAATAAGGCTAAAAAATTATAACAAAGTATGAGAAAGACTTGTCATGCTGAGCAATATGCCAAAGATATGGTACAGATTGAAGTTGATAGATGTAAGAAGTTTGAAAAGGGGATCAACATTAACATTAAGACTCAGAATGCTCTTATGAAGATTAGAGACTTTATGGCTCTCATAGATGCTTGTTATACAACTAAAGAGTGTCAGAAAAAGATAAAAGATTTGTATCAAAAGAAAAGGTCATATGGTTAGAGAGCAGCTAGTGGGGTTTAGAATCAAGACAAAAAGTTTAAAGGAAGTCAAATTGGGGGGCAATCATAGCATTTTCAGAGATAGGGTCAGTCTTAAAAGCAAGGACAAAAAGGCTTATAGTAAATAGAAGTAGCAGTCATAGGTGTAGTACATGCCATAAGAGCCATAAAGGAGAATGCTAAGGAACAAGTTGAGAGTTTGCAATGGGTATGGATCACATGATCATTTTATTAGAGACTATCCGAAGAGATCCAATGTTAGTAAGGGATCTGCACTTACTTCTGGTAGAGGTTAGAGAGGAGATCAAGCTAACAAAAGAGATAGGATAAAGGGAGCTCTAAGGGCCATATCCGAATCTAAAGTAGAGCTTAGAGCACCAGCCAGGCAGTATGCTATTAAAGCTAAAGATGAGGTAGACTCTCTAGACATCATTGCTGGTACCTTCCTTCTCTTTAACTCTCATGCTTTGGCTTTGATAGATTTAGGGTCTACACACTTATATAAATACACTATATGGGCACGAGACTAGGGGTTAGTTTTAGAGCTTTTTTTTAAACCATCTTATCCTAGAGATTATGGTTAGCAACACTATAGCCAACACATGATAGTGAATAAGGTTTACAAGGAGTGTCTTTTGATGCTACAAGGACACTAGTTTTTAATTGACCTTATAGAGTTGCCTTTTGATAAATTTGACTTGATTTTGGGTATGGATTGGCTATCCAAGTATCAATCAATTATGGATTGCAAGTAGAAGAGGTTGTATCTTAAAGCTGAAGATGCTAATAAAGAAGAGTTAGATGCTAGTTCTATACCAATAGTGTCGAGTACATAGATGTTTTTCCTAAAGAGTTACCTTATTTGCCACTTGAGCGGGAGCTTAAGTTTAGTATTGAGGTTTTATCTAGCACTACCCCAGTATCGATAGCTCCATATCAAATGGCTCTAATAGAGTTAAAGGAGTTAAAACTTCAATTGCAAGAATTGCTTGATAAGGGTTTTATAAGACCGACTGTGTCACTGTGGGGAGTACCGATTTTATTTGTAAAGAAGAATGACAGTTCTCTCAGATTGTGTATAGATTACCATTAGCTAAATAAAGTGACCATCAAGAACAAGTACCCTTTTAACACATATTGATGATTTGTTTGATTAGCTTAGAAGAGCTGCGGTGTTTTCTAAGATTGATCTAAGATCCAGATATTACCAGTTGAGGGTTAAAGAGTTAGATATGGCCAAGACTACTTTCAGGATGCGTTACACGCACTATGAGTTTGTGGTAATCCATTTGGGTTTACCAATGCTCAAGCAGCATTTATGGATCTAATGAATTATGTGTTTAGACAATATCTTGATCAGTTCATAATGGTTTTTTTATTAATGATATCTTGGTTTATTCTAAGAGCAAAAAAGAGCACGAACAACATTTGAAGATAGTTCTTTAAATTCTTAAAGAAGAGAAGCTTTATGCCAAGCTTAGCAAGTGCAAGTTTTAGCTAAGTGAGGTGTCTTTTTTAGGACATATAGCTTCAATAGATGGTATTCGAGTTCATCCAAGTAAGATTGAAATAGTTATGCAGTGGAAACCACTTAAGAATATGATAGAGATTAGAAGTTTCCTTTTTTTGGCTAGGTATTATAGGCAATTTGTTAAGGGTTTCTCTTTGATTAAAACACTAATGACCTATTTATTGAGAAAGGATGTAAAGTTTGTGCGGGATGATAAGTGTTAAGTGAGCTTTGACAAGTTGAAAGCTATGTGGATAGAGGTTCTTGTTCTTGTACAGCCAGTGATTGAGAAAGATTTTACCATCTTTAGTAATGCATCTCATAATGGATTAGGGTGTGTGCTAATGCAAGAAGGCAAGGTTATTACCTATTCTTCAAGATAGTTAAAGCCATATGAGAAGAATTACCCTACTCATGATCTAGAACTGGCAGTAATAGTGTTTGCTTTAAAGATTAGAGACACTATTTCTATGGAGATAACTGTTATATTATACAGATCACAAGAGTCTGAAGTATCTTCTTACCTAGAAAGAGTTGAACCTAAGACAAAGACACTAGATGGAATTGATAAAGGATTATGATTTCTTGATTGATTATCATCCAGGAAAGGCTAATGTAGTGGCGGATACTTTTAGTAGGAAGTTCATGTAAACTATGAAGGCTAGGAATATTAGACTATAACTAGTGGGCAATTATGCTTTGTTCGCATAGATGCAAATAAAGCCTAATTTGCTACAACAAGTCAAGGATTTTCAGAGAGATGATTATAAATTGATGAGTGTGATTAGTGCCATTCAAGAGGGGAAGCTCACTGAGTACTAGATAAAAATTGATGATTATTTGTACTACTGTGATAGGATCTATGTCCCAGAAGTGAAAGAGTTAAAGAAACAGATTCTATAAGAGGCTCATAGTGCTCCTTATGCTATATATACTGGTAGCACTAAGATGTATCAAGACTTGAAATTGTCTTATTAGTGGTCAAGTATAAAGAGAGATGTATCTAAATTCATGACCATGTGCCTCACATGTCAGCAGGTGAAGGCAAAACATCAAGTTTCATTTAGATTGCTACATCCTATAGCAATTCTAGAATAGAGATGGGATAGGTCACCATGGATTTTGTGGTTAGCTTAACGATGGCAAGGAGTAAATGTGACTCAATTTAGGTGGTGGTAGATTGTTTGACAAAGACTACTCATTTTATACCAATCTGAATAGACTATTCTCTGGAGAAGTTGGCTAAGTTATATATTAATGAGATAGTCAGATTACATAGAGTGCTATCTTTAATTATATCAAATCAAGATCCAAGGTTTACATTAAGGTTTTGGAAGAAACTTTATAATGCCTTGGGTACTCGATTAAGCTTCAGTATGGCATTTCATCTGTAGACTGATGAACAATCAGAAAGATTCATTCAGGTAGTCATTTGATACTTGAGTGATTGGATAGTTAGTTATGTATAACATTATGCTTATGATAAAACATGTTTATCAAGTGCTTGAGGATATGTCAAGGACTTGTACCATTAAGTTCAAGGGTAGTTGGGATTGCTATCTGTCATTAGCAGAATTCACTTATAATAATAGCCATGAAGCAAGCCTAGGAATCGCTCCTTATGAGGCATTATATAAAAGAAAGTGCAGAAGTCTATTATGTTGGAATGAGCTGAGTGAGATGAAGCTTATGGGACCAGACTTGATCTAAGATGCTGAAGAGAAAGTTAAAATCATTAGAGATAGATTAAAGGTAAAATCAGATAGACGAAAGTCATATGCTAACTTAAAGAGGAGAGATGTATAGTATAAAGTAGGAGATAAGGTGTTTCTCAAGGTTTTGCCTTGGAAGAAGGTTTTACAGTTTGAGAAGAAAGGGAAGTTATGTTTAAGGTTTATTGGTCCATACGAAGTGATAGAACGTATGGGATTAGTAGCTTATAGGATAGCTTTGCCTCCTGAACTTTAACATATGCATGATGTCTTTCATATGTCCATGCTACAAAGTTATAGATTAAATCTTTCGCATGTTATATTAACTGAAGAAGTCGAGGTTGGACTAGATCTAACTATGAGGAATAACCTGTGAACATCTTGGCAACAGAAGTGAAGGAACTTCAAAACAAGTCTATGTCTTTAGTGAAAGTACTCTAGAGACATCAGGTCATGGCAAAAGCCATATCAGAGACATAAGCTCAGATGAGGGAATACTATCTTGATTTGTTTGAACTAACAACTTTTAAGGATAAAATTTCTTTTAAGAGGGAAAGAAATGTAATGCTAAAAAAATCTCGATTTTATAAATAGTACTTTCCTAGGATGAATAGTGCTATTGAGACTCAGAGTGAAAGTATTAGTCATAAAATAATTTTAGGTGAAGTTTGAAATCAATCGGAGTTTATTTAATTGGTTAAAAATGCTAAGAAAGTTTTTACGCTATTATCTTAGGAATGTGACCAAAGCAAAGCTGAACTATAAATAATTTTCAAAGTTACTAAGAAAATTATGAAACCTATACAACTTAATACTCAAAAATTCCAACGAGTCCAAGGGCACTAGAATTGAAATTTTTAGAGGTCGGAAAGTATTTTTTTTGAAATCGGGTTACAT
>CANXYI012266157.1:0-12830 GCA_948208565.1 Hura crepitans | reverse complement strand
TAGCCCTAATCGCATATTGTCCAGCTAGTGCTTTACCCTCTGCCTTATCTCTCTGACTACCTTTAGCTCTATCTCTTATATCCTTTTAGTCTCTCTTTTGAGATGAACCCATAGGCTTAGTAGGACAATCCCGCACAAAGTGACCTTTTAAGCCACAACCCTAGCATACACCCAACGTCGTAGTTTAACACTTGCCCTGATATCTCTTACCACAATGCTCACATTGTGGCACTAATAGAAATATAGTTGTAAATCTAGGAGTCCCTAATACCTTTGTCTACTTTTAGACTGTGCTCTCAACCCTTAACCCGACTTCGTAGTTTAATCTTGCCTCTAACTTTGCTAAGCTCAAGTCTGATCACCCTTAGGTTTCTTATCTATTATAATAGTAGAACTACCCTGTCCCTGACCAAAAGTCCTCTTCTTCTAGTAACTCTCTCTTTTCCCTCTCAACTTTTGAACCATCTCCATAGAATAACAAGTAGCAACAAAAGCTGAAAAATCCCTTATCTTTATAGGGAGGAATAGCTGCATAATATCTAGGTTCAATCCCATCTTAAATCTCTTACTGTAATGCCTGTGTTTTTAGGCTTCGCAAATAGTGTCATTGGGTCCAAGAAGTGTACCTAAGGTGCCAAATCACTTGTATGTAAATCGAGGTAGTGACACTGGTCATGAAACTTCAAAGGGCTTTAATTCGGTGGAAAAGGCAAATTTTAAAAATTTCACAGTACCAATAATTTATTTTAGACTATAAGCTACCCCTCAGTGTAATAAAAATTTTACAAGCTAGAATGTGCCCGAACGAACCCAAAAATACCAGACCTTAAAGCTCAAAAATTCCACTGAGCACATTGGTGAAAGAATTTTTAGAGGTTGGCATGTAAATCGAGGCAGTCTAAAACTATCCTATCGATGGAATTTGGTCATAAAAATTTATGAGCATGTAGAGGGGATTCAAATATGAATTTTAAAAACAAATAGTGTAATTTTTCAAGGTCTATGTGAATTTTGGTGAATTTTTGAAGTTTGCCAAAAAATCAAGACATCTGTAGGACCCACCCACACTTGGCCATTTAGCCTAAGGCCCCTGCCAAGTGGTAAAGGTGAGTGACAAGTGGAAATTACACTAAATAAAAGGAAGGATTTTTCTCTCCTCCTTTTATTGGAATCGATGCTAGCTTCAGCTCCCTCCCCCTTTTTCATCATCTTCTTCAACTCAATTCTTGAGTTTTTGCTCACAAAAAATTAATTTGATGTGTTAGGGAGTTAGAAGAAAAAGAATTACAACAAAAGGAGTCCCTAAGAGGAAGTTAAAAATCCTCAAAGTTCCTTAGAGAGAAGCTATCCAATAAGTAGCCAAGGTGAGTTATCTTATGGTTTCTTAAGTTTTTCCTTGGTTTTTCTTACTGGAATTTTGTGTGTGAGATGCCTAGCATCTATGGGGATGGATTTTTATGGCTTTTTGAGGTGAATTAAAGCAAAAAAAAAAGGAGCTTGAAGAAAGAAGGAGAAAAGGACGTGCCAAGCTAAAAGTGTGTTTTAAGAAGCATGAAGTGTGGATTTTTTTCATTCTTTGAAGTGTGAGGTAAGTGAATTCAGCCATTCACTTCATGCCTTCAAATTTTTAGTAGCTTCTCATTTGAGTAGGGATGGTTTAAGTACATGAATTAGTTTGGATAGGTGCTTTCTTTGAATGACTATAGCCTATGGCATGATGGAATGAGAATTGCATGATTGATTAATGAAAGGAAGTAATGTACATATTGATTTTGATGTTGGTCAAGAGGTGTCTAAGTAGTGTAAAGTGTGCTTATGATGTGTAAAGCATAAATTAATAGCTTTTGTATGGATATGTAATGGTATCCCTTGTGAATTGATATAAATATACATAATTGGCATGAAGTAGGCATGTAGCCAAGAGGGCTATGATGTGTGCATCATGGTAAAAGTTAGAGATTGGTATAGTAATATATGTATATGAGGTGGTTTTGATGGTACAAAGTATGTACATATGTGCATGATGTATGGTGGAGGAATGAATGGCTTGTGAAATGGTATGGTATGCTTGGCATGAAGTATCCATGTATGGGTACATACTAGCATGGAAATGAGCAAGGTATATGTATGACAAGTGATGTTAAAATGCATGAATTGGCAATGAATCCCTTAGTGGCTGAGAGGTATGCATGGCATAGAGAGGCTTGGTGAGTATGGTATGTGGACAAGTCTAATGTATATGGGTAATATGAGATAATATGTATGTAATGCATGATATTATATTGGAATAAACTTAGCCAATGTATAACTTAAAATGGCATGTAACATAGGTAAGGAATGGCATGAATAGTGACCTTAAAATTGGACTAGCAAATAAGTATAAAAATGGCTTGTAACTTTGCCCACAAAGGTTATGGCTTGTAAATGAAAAACAAGCTCATTTGTGTGCCTTTAAGGGCTATGTCTTGTAATGGATAGTGATGGCATTTTAAACTATATTTTGGCCTTGTTTATGGCCTAAGTTTTGATTGGCCTTAGGCCTATGGATGCATGAAATAACTAGTGAAAATTGCACTTAAAAATAAGGTGAAATGGACCTGAAAAGCTTAGTGGAACCTTGCCACAATGACTTATAACTATCCTAAAATAACCATTACCTAAACTAATAAATCCACTAGATAGTAAATGGCCTAAAATTGTGAAATACTTATGCAATAAAATCTATCATAATGCACCATAATTATTGGAAATTACACCCTTGAATATATTTTCTGATAATTCACCTGGTACAGCCAGTTTGTGGCCATACTAGACCTGGCTAAATTCTAACTATGCTGTAAAAATTATAACTGTCTATTTTTGAGTTTATAATATTATAAAAAGTTGATCAGTAAAGAAATGGACACAAATTAAGATTAATGGCCCATTAGATAGACACTCACTAGATGGGTTGACTGATCAACTTAGGGATCTTTAGTAGCTGCCACACTGTCTACTTTTTAGATAGGGCCAATACAATAGTGTAGGTCCTTATTAGGGCCACTGTACTAGTCTGTTGGATAGATAACTTTCCATCCTTGCCACCTAATGCTAGATTTGATATTGTCAGTGCAGCGGCATAGGTCCCTGAGGGCCACTATACTAGTTTATTAAAAAGACCAGTCTACTAGGCAGACACAGCCACTTTATCACTAATATTTTACGTGATGCCAGTGCAGCGGCATAGTTCCTTGAGGGCCACTGCACTAGTCTATTGAATAGACCAGTCTACTGGGTAGACAACTCCTTGTTATTTACGCCTTGGGTGCCAGCAATTAATTGAGCTAGTATAATAGTGTAGGTCAAAAATATGGGCCACTACACTAGTTTATTTTCCCTCAAGGTCCAGTGTCTATCAAAGTTATCTTTTGAGATGGGCCAACTAAAGTGATTATATAAGATTAATAAAATTTGCATATGACTATGAAATATAACACAGGTGTATTTTAGTAATTTTTCACTAATAGTTTTTAAAGGCTTAAAATGGTATAGTTTGTACATATAAGGATTAATAATGACCTAAAACATAATTTATATGAGTTATAGTGATTAACTTGACAATTTACGGACAGAAACACCCTATTATTTTGCATGTTAGTACTCTAGGGTGAACTTGGATATTGGAACTAAATGAAAATAGGAATATGATGCATGGATAAATTGCTGGACCTATTTTACATGTTTGAATTTACCATTGAGTATTTTATACTTAGTGTACCTATTTTGGTGCTCAAGGACTAAGAACAAGGATGTAGCCTCGTAAAGCATGTAGGAGAGTTCAGAGGTCAATTTTGAGAAGGTTGATCATGTACATTTGTATTGCTTTTGCACTCTATGTAATTAGGTGGGGAAAATGGGTGCGATGTATAAAGGGACACAAAATTGTATTTGTATATTTATACACAGACATATTATGTTGTAAATGATAAGTTGCTAAGCCTTTTGTGAATGTATATCTTATGTGGATGTTTTGTGAGTCTAAGGCTCTATATGATTTCTTGATTGTGGCCTAAGGCTTGTGTTTGTTGTTTGATAGATGATGATGACAAATTGATATCTGGGGGACAAGAATAGTCCAAAAGATGTGATGATTCATTATAAGAGTGTTTTATAGGTCAAAATTTTTAGGATAGTAACCCGAGCAACAATTTTGCTCCTGGATTTGTAGGAAATATCTGAGTGTGTTAAAATCATTTTGTAATAGTATGAACATGATAACATAAACCTAAATAGATTATAGGAATAGACAATACTGAGTTCAGAGTTAGATAGAATCAGTTAAGAGCAGCATAAGTAAAGGTTAAAAAAATAACTATGGGAGAAGTCAAGATAGGTGACCTAGTGGGAAGTGCACTGCTTATTGGGTTTCTTCGAGAATCCAGTAAGTGGTGTTACACTTACACCTATCTTCCTCAGTAGCCACCACTACCTTAGCATATCTACTAAGTCTCACAAACTCTTTCTTATACTCAAATATAGATCTCAGTCTTTGTCTCAGATCTATGAATTCTTATCACTTTAGGTCAAGATAGTGTTATGTGATGTATTCTTTAAGGAAGAAATCCTAAGTCAAATATGCTACAGTCAAGTGCTCTATAGCATAAGCCTCATTATCCAATAACATTGTAGCATAAGCTGTATACTCCTCCTAGGTATAACCCAATTACTACATAATCCTCAAAGTCTAATCTATCTAATACTCTACTCTACTTGACCCATCCTCCAACTCTCTCTTGAAGAACTGAGCTCCATTCTTTAGTAACCTCTCTAGATAGGTCTTATGAAAAACCCTTGGTTCTTTCATCATTAGTGGTGGTGGTGGTGCAGGATGCATTATAGTAGTAGTAGTAGCACTTGCAGTCACTTGCCTAATTGAATCCAGCATCTCCTATAGCCAAACTAGCTGACTATGAGATCTTTGTGATGTGTTACCAGTATCACTCCTTATAATAGACTCGGCCTAGGTGGCCTCTAGTCAAATAGTAGTTAAGGCATGGCTTTCAACTTTTTCCTTTTTCACTCGGTGTAAACTACTTATCTCAGATCCATAGGTAAAGATAACAAGTTGTAAGCCTTAATAAGTACAGTTACCTGATGTATACTTTTAAATCTTTAGCACTCTTATATAACCTATATATATATATCAAGGAATGCCTAAATTGGAACTCCCATACCACCAGATGTGATGCCCCTTACCTAATTTTATCATCGGACCTGAATAAGGGATGCACACACAATCGGTATTTGATCTCATGACCATGTTCCAATGAAACAAATCTTACTTTTAAAAATATGCATTAAATGTAATAGTTGTCAAAAATATGGAAAATCAAAAATCTTTTTCTTTGATTCACTATTTAGACCATGTGTTAAAAATTTCAACAACATAACGACTATCTATGCATAAACCCTAATAAGTAACCTATCAAATAAAAAGCACTTCTAAAACAAATCAGCTTAAAATAACACCTTCTGGGTCCATCTGACCCTCTAACACAAACTCATTAGCACAAGTATCACAAAACACATTACAAATTTATGAAATCATTATATACATCATACTTATTCTCAAAATCTAGTTAAAACTATTTATACAAATATATTTAAAACATATGTACAATATAATTTAGGCATATTCCTTGCTATATAAGAGTGCTTCACTATACATATATCATATACCCATTCTAAAAATAACTTTATACCAAAAAGATTCTTCTCACAAAAAGGCTTTTACTTTGAGGCTATCTATAATCTTGCTTGCCTCAACCTACACATCACATAAAAATGACAAGCTAAGCAATTACTTAGTGGTGTATTTAAATTAACTTATGTTTACACAAGTTAACATACATTTACATTCAAACATATCCAATATATATATTCTTAGTGATAAAACATGTAAGTGTATTTGTTATGGGAAGGCATGATTTCATATGCATTATTACATATCATATGTATTGTGAATACCAAATGCATTAATTGTGCAAAATCATAACAGATGGTGTATTACATTCATTTTCACAATCATGTTGATATAGCAAATGTGTCATACTATTTCCAAAAATAATATTATATTTAATCAATGTCATTTTATCATGTTTATTCCTATACTTAAAAGACAATAACTCAATATTGGATATCGGGATCTTAATCAGAATGATTATATACATAGCTGTGTAGAGGCCCACATTTTAGACCCTACGATCGCTGTACCAGCCTGATTGCACAAAAGCTACATGTAAGTGATTGCAAGCCAAATTATTATGTAATGGCCTTATAGACCCTACAATGGTTATGCCCACTTGATTACCTAAATGTCAAATGTAATTGCCTGAAGGCCAAATGGTTATGCAGTGGCCTTATAGACCCTATGACAATAGCACCTACTTGATATAGGCACCAAGGCATCTTAGCAACTGCTATCTATCCCTAGTTGACTGATCAACCTATCTAATCTAGGTTGTCTAATCATATGGGACACTGTCTTATATTACCATGTTCATGATTATTTAACCATTTACACTGCCACATTTTGACTATGATACTCAAATATCATCAGGTTAATCAAATGGACATAATCGACAATTAGGTCAATTCACATTATATGCCACATCAGCATTTATCAAATTAATGATACATGATGCTAACAAATTGCTATTTCAAACTCATTTTTATTATGTAAGTGTCTACGATTTATCATTATATCAACACATACATTATTTCTCATTATTACATAATAATGGACATTTCATGTCCTAATGCAACAAGATACTGAAATCAATAGAAATGTACATCAAATATGTATCATTTATGACCAAACATATTATCAAATAATCAGTTTCATAAAATGCACATTGTAACATATTACACATACACACTATTTATGCACAATTTATTATGTAACACACAATTTAATCCAAATTCACTTACAACGATCATCGAATACATCGAGATTTGTCACTCACTACTTCTTTTTCCCTTTCTCCTTCTCTTTATCTGAATACATAAAATGCATAACATTCAAAATTTTGTATAAAATCAATCATAAATTGAAACTGAAAATTGTCTTTTATACATTTACTACCGGTCCCCGTAGCAGACTACGAAAAAATAAAACTCAAAAAAACTCACCAAAAACAACCTTAGTCACTATTCACCCTAATCCTCAAATAAGAAATTTCCATGGTTTTCTCTTGAAATTCGTGCCAAAATAGAGGTTTTGGGACTATAGAGGCATGTTTTACAATGAAAATGGGAGAAAACAGGTTTATTGAAGCGAAATGAAGAAAAAGTGGGGCAGGAGGCCTTGGAACATTAACCATGAGGAAATATGGGTGGAGTAGATGATGGAGAAAAAGCAAATTTGACTTTTATACCCCATTTAAAAAAAATCCCCCTTTTTCCTTTGGAAAATTCACAAAAAATAATCTTTGAGCCTAAAAATTATCAAATTTTGATAGAAAATCAAAAATTCTATATCTAAAGTGCTCTTAAAATTTCAGCCCAAAATTCCAAGAAAACCAATAAAAATGCAACTTTTAATATTATGCAATTTTTGAAAAAAATACTCATTGAACTTAATTCCAATTCCAGTGTTATTAGCCTAGTTAGAATTTTTGAATATTAGGCTGTATCATTTTTAGGTCAGTTTGAGCAAAAACAAAATATTTTATAGTTCAGCTTTCAATACAACACTATTTATGAGACACCAGCATGAAAACTTCAACCTCATTGGTTACCCTGTCAATGACTTCATTTTTGCTTAAAACTTCACCCATAATTTTTTTATATTAATACTTCCATCTAGTAGTATTAGTATAGCCTAGATCTCCAAATTACCAAACACTCCTACAAAAATACTATTAATAAATTAGGGGTTTTTGAGGCGGTACATAATTTGTTAATTCTTGAAAGGAGAAAAACTTCTCTTTAACCAATTCGATGGGAGTCCTTGATGGAGGAAATGGCTGTAGGTCATGGTGCATTTTGCTTCTTATCTAGAGAGGGGTAACCTAATCATTTTGATTGGGTCATGTGAGGCAACGAGTATAGATCAATAAGGGTAAGCAGTTGCTTGAACAAGATTGTTTTGGCTCCTTATTTCCCTTCTCTTTGCCATTTCACTTTTTCTTCCATTTCTAGTTTATTGTTATTCCATTTTCTCCTCTAATTTCAATTCTTTTAAGTATTAAAAAAAAAGAAAACTAAAAAATTAAAGAGAATCACTAGAGATCAATTTGTCTTAGTGATCTTATTCGGAGAGGGACTTTAGATTTTTCCCTAAACACTCAAGATGATGAACTCTATTCTATCTCAAAGTCTTTTTTTCATTTATTTATTTCTTTATTATATATATTTCACCTGCTCTCAATAAGAAATATCTTAGAGCAAAATTATCAAATTAGCCTCAACATTTAATTTTATGCATTAGAGTCCACACTTAGCTCATATTTTAAATTTTTAGAGCTTCTAACGACCTTATTTTAGGCCCAATTTTCAAATCCCATACACATTAGTATCATTCTCTATCTAAATCTAGGTTACTCCAGTCTCGAATGCTTAGCACACATTCTGAACAATGGTCTAAAAACTCAGAATTTTGGCTTGTTACACTTATGGTTGGAATGTTTAATAATATGTAACTTGTATTACACATAACTATTAAGATTGAATTTTTATTGAAAGAAATAATGTAAATATGTAACACCCCCTACTAAATTCCCAAAGAAACCCACTAAGTGATGTACTTCCTGCCAGGTCACCCATTTCACTTCTGCCACGATAATTCGTTTAACTTTTACTTATATTGCACTAGGTAATTTTGTCTGACTCCAAATTTAGTCTGGTCTATTCCTATAGTCTATTTAGTTTCATCTTATCATGTTCAGGCTATTATAGAAGGAATTCAACAAAATTTGGTATGTCCCAAAAATTCTGGCAGCATAACAGCTGCCTAGGTCACTATCCTAAAACTCCTTGCTATTTGTAATCATTTCTATATCATACATCACATCTCCTAGACCTTTCTGGTCCCCCAATTATCTTCTTATCATCATTATCTACCAAATAGTCATCACAGGCCTCAAGCCACAATAAAAACACAAAGGGCTCAAGCTCACAAGCATCAGCACAAATCATATATACATGATAGAAACCATCACGTGATTAATTATAGCATAGTCTATTATATACAAATACTACTCTATGTCCCTTATAAACATCACACCCATATTCCCCACCTAAGTACATATAGTGCAAACACTATATATCTATACATGATCAGTCTTCTTAAGAATGACCTCTGAACTCCCTTGTATGCTTTATGAAGCGATCCCTTAATCTTGGTACCTGCGCACTGAAATAGGTACACTGAGTATAAAACTACTAAATGGTGAATTCAACCATTAAAAATATGTCCACAGCTAAACCATGTATTATACTTCTATTTTTATCCTATACTGATATCCCTATTCAATTTAAGTACTAGCATGCATAATTACCATTTTACCCTTAGGGTGTTTCTGTCTGTAATTACTTAATTAATTATTATAAGCCATATAATTTATGTGTTTAGTTATTATTAATCATTTTATGCATAAACTATAACCTTTTAAGCCTTTATTCACTATCAGTGGAAAATTACTAAAATGCCCATATGTTCTATTTCATGCTCATATGCAATTTATTTATCTTATTTAATTAATTTAGTTAGCCCAACTCAATAGACAACCCTAACAAACATTAGATCTAGAGGGAAAAATAAATTGGTGAAGTGGTCCCCATTCTGAACTTATGCTGCTGCACTGGCTCAATTGAATTCTATCACCCAAGGTGCAAATAACAAGGGGTTGTCTGCTTAGTAGACTAGTCTATCCAACAGACTAGTGCAATGGCCATTAGGGACCTACACCGTTACACTAAAATCACATAAATGATTAGTGATGAAGTGGTTATGTCTACCCAGCAGACTGGTCTATCTAATAGACTAGTGCAATGGCCCATAGAGACCTACACCACTACACCGACAATATCACATCTGGCATTAGGTGGCAAGAGTAGAAAGTTGTCTATCCAACAGACTAGTATAGTGGCCGTAATGGGGACCTACGTCACTGTACTAGCCCTATCTAATAAGTAGACAATGTAGCAGCTGCTAAGGATCCCTAAGTTGATTGGTTAACCTATCTAATAGATGTCTAACAAGCGGGCCATTTAACCTCAATCAGCGTCTATTTCTTTAGTGATTAACTTTTTATAATATTATAAACTCATAAATATATAGTTATGATTTTTGCATCTCAGTTGAAATTTAGCCTAATCTGGTATGGCCACAAACAAGCCGTACCAGGTGAATTTTTTAAAAAATATATTTAAGGATTCAAGTGCCAATAATTATAATATATTATACTGAATTTAATTCTTTTAGTATATCACAAATCTAGGCCATTTACTATCCAAAATATGACTAATTCGGGTAATGGCTATCTAGGACAGTTATAGGTCATTACAGCAAATTTTTTACTAAGCATTTTAGGTCCAATTCACCTTATTTTTCAGTATTGTTTCAACCATTATTTACACCCATTTCATAGGCCCTAAGCCAATAAATCAGAGGCCATTTACAGGGCCAAACCATAGGCTTAAATGCCATTAACATCCATTGCAAGACATAGCCCTTAAGGGCACACAAATAAAGTTTTCATTTACAAGCCATAGCCCTTATAGGCAAAATACAAGCCATTTTTATACTTATTAGCCAGTGAAATTTTTAAGTTATTATTTATACCATTCCTTATCTATATTACATGCCATTTTATAGTGTATATTGATTAACTTCATGCAAATATAATTTAGGCCATTGTAGCTCACATAAATACATCATTCTAGGCATATTTAGTACATTTATATTCCATCACTTTTATGTGTATTTACACTAACATAGCACTCGGGTTTGACCCCTTTCTAGACTTAATCATGTATTACAATAATGTTCATTACACATTTATCCATCAATCAATAGTGTAGTCACACTTATATATATGCCTTTACCATTCCATGCCATACCAACTAGGCTAGACATATTATCATTCTCATGCCTACCATTTTATCACAATGGCTAAATACATATCCACATTTCAAGCCATTTTAAATAGTCTAAACTCATAATATGTCTCTGTAATAGGTAGACTAGTCACACAATCATACAATCACCACATGCCATATGGCTAGTTACATGCCATTTATGCTTTAACTATACATGCACATGCCTAATTTCACAAGTACCTCTCAACCATGTACATACCCTATGCTATATATGCATTTTTCTTATTAATTCACAAGCATTTCCATTTCTTAACAACATCTAAAACCATAATTCATGCTATAAACATCATGGCACACACAATAAAGATCATTAACACATAACAAGCCTCATAGACAACCTCTTGGCCAACTAAGAAATTGCCACCTAACTTAACTATTCTTATCAATTCATCATATAACTCACCTTCCATTGAATTATATACTACCATAGCTCAATCCAACCACCTTCCTAAGCTAGTTTACATACTCAATCCATTCACAAACCAAGAGAGAAGCTACTAAAAATTAGGGGTATGAGGTGAATGAAAGAATTAACTTACTTGCTAAGAGAAACACTTTAAGCCTTCACTCCCACAAGTTGTCCAGCCTCTCATAGTGTCCTCTTCCTTGCTCCTCAAGCCTTTCCTTGCTTTATTTCACCTAAACCCAAAGTCACACACAAAGGAACTATTTAAAGCCAAGAAATCATTATGAAAAACAAAGGAAAAAATAGGAACTCACCTTCGGTACCCCTGTTGGACTGCTTCTATCTAGAAAACTTTGGTGAATTTTAATTCATAGTTAAGAGCTCCTTTTGCCATGATTCTTTTTCCCTCATCTCTCTAACAACTAAACATAAACTTAGAAATCCAAAATTCACATATTTGCTAAAGGAAGTAGACAAAAATCCCTCTCTAAGGCTACAGTGGCATCATTTGCTAAGCAATAAGAAGAAGAAAATTTTAGCCTTTTATTTAGTGGAAAAGTCCACTTGTCAACACTTATTGCTACTTCTCAAGGCCCTAGCCTAGCTAGCAAGTATACGAGTGGGGTTTACAGCCACTTAAAGCACCTTGATATGTCTCGATGTTTTGGCACACTTTAAAAATTCACCAAAATTCACACGAACTTTGAAAAATTATGCCATTTATTTTAGAATTCATATTTTAATCCCCTCTATCTGCTCATTAATTATTCCAGCCAAATTCCATCGATAAGGCAATTTTCATGCTACCTCAATTTGTGTGCCAACCTAAAAAATTACGAGAATTTGCAAATAACCTCAAAATCCAAAAATTCTTTCACCAATTAACTCAGTGGGTTTTTGAGCTTTAAGGTCCACTATTTTTGGGTCTGTCTCGGCATATCATGGGTCAATCCCAGCTCAAAAATTTTTTATTACACCAAGAGGTAACTTACATTCTGAAATGAATTATTAGTTCTACTAAATTTTTAAATTTTGCTCTTTTCATCATATTAAAGCCTCTCAAAGTTTCATGACCAATGTCATTACCTCAATTTAGGCATAAGTGACCTAGCACCCTAGCACAGTTCTCGAACCTAGTGGCATTATTCATAGAGCCTCGAAACACAAGTGTTACATTTCTTCACCACTTCAGAAAATTTCATCCTCGAAATTACCTAGAGCTAATAAAGGAGGATACTAAGCTCTCATCTACTTTGTCTAGCTCCCAAGTAACTTTCTTTGT
>CANXYI012265861.1:0-21490 GCA_948208565.1 Hura crepitans | reverse complement strand
AGTTAGATAATGGCTGAGACATACACCTAGCTTGGATTATCTAAATTGGCAAAAAAAAATCATTGTGAATGCATAAATGTGTTGAGAACATGTGTAAGTAATTGAGTGTATAAAGAAATGTGGAAAAGTGCTTGATTATAGCTTCTATATAAATGTAGCCAAAAGCATTGGCAAAGAAAATGCTAAGTAATCTTTAGTGTTTTGTTTAAAATGAATAATTGCTTCATAGTTTGATGTTTAGACTTGAAATTGCAACATTTATTTGGTTTGATTTGGACTTGGATATGGGGTAATTATGTAGTACATGAATGCTTGATAATTAATTAAAAGTAAATGGTTAATACTTAAACAAAAACTTAAGTTAAATGGTCTAAAATAGAGTTTAGGGTGGATATGAAATGTACTTGTAAAATGAGCCTCTAAATGTGCCTTTAAGGGCTATTACTTATGATTGAATATGTTTGCCATAATGTCTATGTTTTGGGCTCGTAAATGGCCTAGTGATTGTATGGCTTAGGGCCAATGAACATTGTGGAATTAAAGTTGAAAACTGCACTGAAGAATGTTGAGAAATGAACCTAATATTGGCTTTTGAAACTTGACAAAATGACCTATAAGTGTGTAGTTTGACCATTACTTGAATAAAAAATGTCACTGGATAGTAAATGGCACTTTTATGAGAAATAATTATAGAATAAAATCAAGTATAATATATCTTAAGTATTGAACATTACAGTATTTGAAAATATCATTGGGAAACTACTTGGTATAGTCTAGTTATGGCCATACTAGACTAGGCTAAAATTTAACTGTAAAGTAAATTTCATAACTGACTATTTTCCACTCCTAAATATTTTAAGAAGTTAATTTGTAAAGGAATGAACGTAATTTAAGTTATATGGCCCATTAGTTAGACACCCACTAAATGGTTTGACCGATCAACTTAGGGATTTTAGTAGTTACTACATTGTCTGATTTTTAGGCAAGGCTAATACAGTAGCTTAAGTCCATTTTAAGCCATTGTACTAGTCAAAATGTTAGACTAAGCTATGACATTCACTTAATTTTGCCAATGCAGTGGTGTAGGTCCTGGAGGGCCACTGCACTAGTTGGTTAAATAGACTAATCTACTAGGCAGACTAGTTTGTCACATCTTAAACTTTAAAATAAGGCTGGTACAGTAGCCAAGGTCTCAGAAGGCTACTGTACTAGTCTGTTGGATAGACCACATCCTGTTATCGGCACCTTCGATGTTATGACTTGATCAGGCCAATGCAGTAGTTGGGGTCCAAAATGTGGATCACTATGTAGTATTTTTCCCTCTAGGGGTCCAGTGTATGTCAGTGTCATCTTTCTAGTTGGGCTAGTTGAATTAATTAATGAAACAACACATAAACGAAATCAGAAATGATAAGCATAAAAATGCACAATTGGGCATGAGTACCTGAATAATATTGCAAAATGTGTACCTAAGGGTATTTTGGTAATTTTACATGTGCAGTACTTATTAACTTTCTGAGTAAAGATTATGCATGCGATCTTTAATAATGAATTAAAACGATGATTTGCTTGGGTTGTAATGATTAAATGAAGGATTTATGACATAAATCGGTATAGGGGCATTTTTATAATTTTACATACGTAATAGTTTCTACCATTATAATTTAAATAACTTGAATGGTATATTTGGAAATAGTCTAGATTCATAATATAGCTGAGTTTTAATTGACTACCTAAACTGTAAATGGTTATGGAGAAGAACATGGGTATTTTGATCATTTGGCAGAAATGTGTAAACACTGGTCTAATATTTTGAATTAAGTACTATTATCACTGATAACTGCAATTGCAAATAAGATATGGAATTTTAAGATATTATCTGAATAAATAGTTAATAAAGGTAGACAAGGGTAGTGTGGTCATTTGATAATTGTATTCTACTTATTGGGAAAATAATGTGAAGGAATAATTGACATTGTCACTAGAGATATGCATGATAACTTATATGACATGTTTTAAATGCTTGAATTCACCACTGAGTACGATATACTCAGTGTACCTATTTTGGTGCGTACATATTTTGTATCAGTGGATAGCTTCGTAATGCGTGCAGCTAAGTTTAGAGGATAAGTTATAAGGTTGCTATATGTTTAGTGTACAGTTTTGCAATCATGTACATAGGTGGGGAATAAGTACCATATAAAAGGTTCTATTTATAGTGTGGTCTGTGTTTTGTAATTAGTGTATTATCAGGCTATATTTGAATGTGTGATATTATATGTGATCTTGAGGCTTTAATGTATGTTTATCTGATTGTGGCCTGAGGCCTGTGTTGATGTTTGATAGAATGACAATGTTAGGTTAATACCTAAGTGACTAAAAATGTCCAGGAGTTGTGAAATGTATTATAGAAGTGTATTTTACAAGTTCAAAATTTTGGGATAGTGACCTGGTAGTCATTATGCTATCGAATTTTAGGCAAAACCTAACTATCTTGGAATATGCCAATATGGGTATGAATATTATGGTATGACCATAAGGAATACAAAATGACAAACAATAAATTATTTAGAGTTAGATAGAACTAAATATTACAAATTAAGTAAAAGTTAAATGAACAAACTTTAGACAAATTAGAGGATGGGTGACCTAGCGGGAAGTGTACTGCTTATTAGATTTCTTCGAGAATTTAATTGGGGGGTGTTACAGAAACAATAGGGATATATTCTAAATTGGAGTTGGAAGCATTAGTGTTAATGGCATAAGCTAAATAGGCTTCACACCCTTTTTGAAGAAGTTTTTGTGTTGTAATAGCAGAGATAAGATTATTCAAAAGACTTCTCTCACCATCCACTATCACTATCTGGCCTTTTGCAGTCTGAAGGGTCAACTTCTTATATCTATAGTTAATTATGGCTTGATGCTTAGTTAGCCAATCCATTCCTAGTATGACATCAAACTCATGGAATGGTAAATCAATCGGATAAGCAAAAAATTGATATTCATGAATCACTAGAGGACACTGCCTATATACCCTATTCACCATCACACTCTGTCCTATAGGATTACTAACTCTAATATCTATATTAAGATGTTTAGGCTCTAACCCTTATTCTATGCTTATGCAGTGCATACATATGAATGAGTAAAACCAGGGCCTATTAAAGCCAAAATTGGAACATCAAATAAATAAAAAGTACCAGTTACAATGTCTGGTGCTGCAGCCTCTTCTTTGGCTCTCACAATATATTGTCTGGCTAAAGCACGAGCCTCAAATCTTATACCCTGAGTAGCACTTGGTTGCTCTCCTTTATTTTGCCTCTAACCCCTATTCTGAGCTACAATAGTGGATGCCTGAGTCTGAGCACCCTTAGGCTATCTCTAAGGACACTTTCTTCTGTAGTGATCTCGAGCACCACAATTAAAACACTCTCCTCTTCTAGCCAGTTTGCATTGACCCTAATGTCTCTTCTAACACGTATTACAAGTTAGGGGTCCATTTCTATCACCTGCTATGCCAGGAGCACTACTAACTCTAGGAGGCAATCGAGGTCTACCCGCAGAGGCTTGTCCAAATCTTTAGGTCTGTGCCTATCTATACCCCTGATACCTTGATTGATACTGGGTTTTAGGCTAAGGTTTAGTTTATGAGTATCCCTCTCTTCTTTTCTTGTTCTCCCCTAACATTACATTGGACTATCCTACAATGAATTGCCTATTTCTCTAAAAGAAATCCCTTTTCTCTTGCATCATTTTTTCCATGTCATATGTAGCAGCCACCAGTACTATAAAATCTTTCTCTTTGGGGTTTGCTATTTGTATTCTTAATTCTACATTTAGCCTTATAAAGAATCTCTTGCATTTCTCTTCTTCATTGAGAATAAATTGTTCTGCATACTTTAGTAGTCTAGTAAAATCTTTCTCATACTTGGACACTGTCCATATTTCCTGCTTCAAATCAAGAAATTCCTCTCTCCTTTTATCCTTATATGATTCAGGTATATATTTCTTCTTGAACTCTTTAAGAAAAACTCCCAAGTCAAGTCTGCATGTGACACCTCTTACTGGATTCCGAAAAAAATCTAATAAGTATTGTACTTCCAGCTAGGTAACCCATCCTAAAATTTCTCACATGTTCATTCATTTAACTCTTACTTATTATGTACTATTTAATTCATTCTGACTCCAAATTCAGTTCTATCAACTCCTATGGTTCCCTTAGGTGCATGGCATAGTGTCCATGCTAATACAAATTAATTATATGTCAGTCAAATTTTTTCTAAAATCCAACAACATAATCGCTGCCTAAGTCACTATTAAAAATTTGAACTTCTAAACACACTTCTATATGACATTTTCACCTCTCCTGGACCCTTTTGGTCCCCTAGGTATCAACCTAACATCACAACTCCACTAGATCTCAACACAAGCCTTAGGCGACAATTAAGAGAAAAACACAAATTAGAGCCTCAAGCTCACATATCATCAACAAAGGCAATACATACTCAAAAAGATTAATAACTAGTTTATTATAGCATAGTTCTACCTATATAATTACAATATGTGTCCCTTACATACATGACACCTATTTCCCACCTAAGTACATAGAGTGCAAAAGTATACAAAATATACATTATCAACCTTTTGATGAATAACCTCTGAACTTCACTACACGCTTCACGAGGCTATGTCCTTATTCTGATTACCTGTGCACGAAAACTGGTATGCTGAGTAAATAATATTCTCAGTGGTGAACTTAAGCATTTAAAACTTGTTAGTTAGTTTATTAATTTATATGTGATCATATTATTAACTATTCTATTATAGGAGTTCAGTTTAAGATCATATGGTGCAAAATTACCAAATTGCCCTTATATTGGTTCATGTCTGTAAATTATTTAGTTAATCATTTTAACTCATGTAAATCATAGGTTTAAAATCATTATTAAAAATTGCATGCATAGTCCTTAATAATTAAGCCAGTAAGCATTGCACATGTAAAATTACCAAAATGCCCCAATATGTGTATTGTCCAATTATTCAGGTGATTGTGTCATATTATGCCTTGTATCATATTCCAATATCATAGGTAATTTATATTTTTCTTATTTAATTTATTTCACCTAGCACATCTAGAAAGACGACACTGACATGCACTGGACCTAGAAGGAATAAAATAGTGCAGTGATCCACCTTTATGACCTCGACTGTTGCAACGGTCTAATTAAGTTATAGCAAATGGGTTTAGATAATAAGGTGTGCTCTACCCAGTAGATTGGTCTATCTAACAAACTAGTATAGTGGCCCTCTAGGATCTTCGCCGCAGTGCCGGCCTTATTTTAAAGATCAGTGATAGGTTGACTTTGTTAGCCTAGTAGACTGGTCTGTCTAATAGACTAGTGTAGTGGCCCTCTAGGACATTCACCACTGCAATGAAAAAAAATTTAATAACTAGCATCAGGTGACAAGGGTAGAAAGTTTTCTGTCTAATAGACTAGTACAGTGGCCTTAATGTGGACCTAAGATGCTATACCAGTCCTGTCTGAAAAATGGACAGTGTAACAGTAGCTAAAAACCCTAAGTTTACTGATCAACCCATCTAGTGTGTCTCTAACTAATGGACCATGCAACTCAATTTATGATTATTTCTTTACTGATTGACCTCTTATAATATTACTAAATGAATAACAGACAGATAAGAATTCTATGGCACAGTTAAAATTTAGCCCGATCTGGTATAGCTATAATTAGGTTGTACCAGGTAAATTCTTGTAAGGTTTTTTAAGTGCTAAAATTTATAAAAATCAAAGTGTATTATGCTGGAATTTATTCCATAATGATTTCTCAAAGATTTGTTATTTACTGTCCAATGGTATTTTTTATTATGGTAATGGTCAACTAGATAGTTATAGGTCATTACAACAAGTTTTCAATAGACTTTCCTAGGCTCATTTCTTAGCCTTTTTCTATGCAGTTTTCAACATTATTACCACAATGTTCATAAGCCCTAAGCCATATAATCATTAGGCCATTTCTAAGGCCAAAACATAGGCTCAAATACCATTACATTTAATCACAAATTATAGGTACCTTATGTACACACAAGCTATAGCCCTTAAAGGCAAATTATAAGTCACTTTTCCAACCCTTTTCTAGTCAAGTTGAAGTCCATTGTTTGTGCCAATTCTTAACAACATTTCATGCCTTTTAAATTATACCAACATGCTCACATAATTATATCATGTCATGCATACTCATTACATACATGTTCCACTATTTTCATGCCAATTTAAGGTACATCTACTCCTCATATGTCTCGACCATTATAAGATTTCTATGTATTCATGCATTAATCATCTTAATTACATGCCATATCATTATTTCACACACCTTAAGCCTAATATACATGTGTTTTCAATCCTAAACACTACTTATAATTATTTAATACATATCTCTAAACATGAAATCAAGCTCATGGCCACTCATATAACTCATGCCAGTCATCCATTTTCTTATTAGTTACAAGAAATTCCATTTCACTTCAACACCAAAACCATTAATTTGTACATCAAGCATTATACACACACATCAAAATCCCTTCACACCTCTCAGCCAACTAAAGATTTAACCCTAATTTTATTCCTTTCTATTATGTAACCATTCTCAACACCTTTTCAACATTCAATTAAGCTAATCACATTAGTTCAACTACACATTACTAAAATCTATTTTTTTATCATACTTGAAGCTAAAATTGCATCTTGAAACATTACAGACATGTGGTAAGTGCTAGAATTCACATATCTCTCAATGACAAGAGCTAAACTCCACTCCTTAACCTTGAAGAAACCTCATGAATTTATCCTTTAAGCACTTTGCAACTTCCAACCCTTCTATAGAAGCTTCCTCTTCCTTCCCTCAAGCCCTCCTTTCTTTAATTTCCCTTAAAAACCATTTAAACATATCCTCTTAGATGTTAGGCATCCCAATCTACCCTTAGTAGCTCAAAAGTTCTAAGAAAAACCAAGTAAAAAGCATGAAGACTGGCCAATTAAGCTTGTTGGACTGGTTTCTAGCCAGTAAACTTTAGTGAATTTTTATGAATTGTTAGGAGCTCTTTTTATAATGCTTCTTCTTCCGCTAGCTCCATAACACACCAAAATGAATCTAAGGATCAAGAATTGGTAGAATTGGCTGAAATAAGAAGATGAAAATCTCTCTCCAAGCCTATTGTGGTGTCAATCTCTCTGCACAAAGAAAGAAGAAAATTTCCCTTTTATATGAGTAGGTTTTCCACTTGTCAAGTGATGTTACCACTTGGCATGGGCCTTACACTAGTTGGAAATGTGTGGGTGGGTCCCATGACCACCCAAACAATCCCAATAAAGCTCAATTTTTGAAAAAACTTTGGAAATTCACCAAAATTCACACAGACCTCAAAAAATTATACCATTTATTTTAAAATTCATATTTTAATCCCTTCTACATGCTCATAAGTTTTTGTGGTCAAATTCCATCGATAGGATAGTTTTTAGATTGCCTCAATTTGCATGCCAACCTAAAAAATTACGAGATTTTGTAAATAACCTCAAAATTCAAAAATTATATCACCAATGGACTCAGTGGAATTTTTGAGCTTTAGGGTTTGATATTTTTGTGTTTGTTCGGGCACATCCTGAGTCGTTCGCTGCTTGAAAATTTTTTATTACATATATAGGTAGCTTACAATCCAAAATGAATTATTGGTTCTGCTAAATTTTAAAATTTTTCCTTTTTCATCAATTTAAAGGCCCGTAAAGTTTAATTACCAGTGTCACTACCTTGATTTACATGTAAGTGATCGGGCACACTTTTAAAACTTTGTGCCTTTATTCACAAATCCTCAAAACATGGGCATTACAGTTCTTCCCCTTTTAAGAAAATTTCATCCTCAAAATTACTTGGAGCAAATAAGTGAGGATACTAGGCTTTTTCCTATTCTTCTAGCTCTCAGGTAGCTTTTTCAGTGTTATGGTACCTCCATAGCACTTTAACCAATGGTTTGGACTTATTTTGCAACTGCTTTACTTCATAAGCCAAAATCTAAATTGGTTCCTCTTCATAACTCAGATCAGGCTGTATTTCAATATCTACCATTGAAATCACATGTGATAGATCTAATCTATATCTCCTGAGCATAAAGACATGGAAAACATCATGTATCTATTGTAGCTCAGATGATAATGCTAGCCTGTATGCTAAAGGTCTAACCCTTTCTATAATTTCATAGGGTCTGATAAATTTGGTACTTAACTTCCCCTTTTTCTCGAGTCTCAACACCTTTTTCCATGGAGAAACCTTCAAGAAAACTTTGTCATCAACTACATACTCAAATCTCTCCACTTTAGACCGGCATATGATTTCTTTCTATCAATAGCTACTTTCAGCTTGTCCCTGATTACCTTTACTTTTATTTCTCATCTCTAATTAAATCAACACTAGAAATCTTACTTTCCCAAACTTCACTCCAACATAAGGGAGTTCTGCATCATCTGCCATATAATGCTTCATATTGGGCCATTCCCAAGCTAGCCTGTTAATTGTTATTATCGGCAAACTCTGCCAAAGATACGTACTAATCCCAATTACCTTTAAACTTAATAGTACATCCTTGCAACATATCCTCAAGTGTCTATATCACCCTCTCTAATTGTCTGTCAGTCTGAGGATGAAAAGCTATGCTATAGGCCAATCTAGTGCTTAATGCTTCTTATAGCTTCTTCGAAAATCTAGAAGTAAAGTAAGGATCTCTATCAGAAATGATTGTCATTGGCACAACATGTAACATCCATGTTCTAAGTCTCCATGAACAGTGCCATAGGGTGCGAGAAGTGTGCCTAAGGTGTCGGGTCACTTGCAAGTGGATCGAGGTAGTGGCACTAGTTATGAAACTTCAAGGGACCTTAATTTGATGAAAAAGTTAGAAATTAAAAATTTAATAGAACTAGCAATTCATTTTGAAATGAAAGCTACCCCTCTATGCAATAATAATTTTTCAAGCCAAGATTAACCCGAGATGTGCCCGGACAGACTTGAAAATAGTGGACCCTAAAGATTAAAAATTACATTAAGGCTAATGGTGAATGAATTTTTAGAATTGCTAATCATTTGTAAATTCTCATAATTTTTAAGATTGGCATGCAAATCGAGGTAGTCTGAACACTGTCGTATCAAAGGAATTTGGCCTTAAAAATTTATAAGCAAGTAGAAGGTATGAATTTTAAAGCAAACAGTGTAATTTTCTGAGGTTTGAGGGAATTATTATGAATTTTTGAAGTTTGTTGAAAAATTTGGATTGTGTAGGATTTTTGGGACCACACTTGACATGTCAAAGTGGGCCCTACTTAGTGCAAGTGGCCAAAGAGGCTTGCCAAGTGGCAAACCTCCCTTAACAAGTGGATTTCCACTTGTAAAGAACAAAAGCCTTCCTCTTCCATTTCTTACTACTGTTGACGCCATAGAGGGAGGAGAAAGGCTATAACTTTTTCATCCAACCACCAAATTGAGTGATTCTAGTTGCTAAATCTTCTCCTATGTGTTAAGTACCATGAGGAACAAGAATCAACCAAAAAGAATTTTTTGTTTGGGAGATAAAAATCATACAATTTGACTAGTTCAAAGCAGTCTAGAATGTTGACCTAAAGGTGAGTCTATAGTTGTTTCTCCTCCTTTCTTAGGATTTTTGGTTGTTTTTTAATGCTAGATCAAGTCTAACATCTGTGTGATGATGTGTGTGAGGTTGTTGTGGCATTGGGATGGCATTTAGAGGTCTACAGAGGAGGAGAAATGCTATTATTGATGTTGGCTAGTATGCTATTCTTGAGGATTCAAGGGACTCCATCACAAGTAAGTGAAATTCAAGCCTTTTCTTCATGTCTTGAGGTGCCTAGGATGTTGAATACTAATTTGAGATGGCTAGAAGGTTGATTTTAAGAGTGATTTAATCTTTGGTAGTGTTGAATAAGTGGACATCTAGTGAATTAGAGAGAATGGTTCAATGAGCTTGCAAAGTTAGCATATTTTGCCTTGCTAATTATAATGGATATAAATGCTTGGCTTAGTTGTAAAATGACTAGAATGTAAATTTAAAATTTTTTGGTATGTTAAACTGAAGATTTAGGCCATTTTGGTTGGAAGTCATAATGTAATTTTCCATTAATGTTTGTACCTGAGAACTATTTTTAGTGGATTTCATGGTGATGGTTAGTAGCCTATGAGAATTAGCTTGAAATTTGGTGTATATGAGTATAATTATGTTTATGGAAAGAATGTATGGATGAATATTGATCTCAAGTGAAAAGGAATGGAACTTTGTGTTCTTTTCCTCTTAGTACTCGAGAGCAAGTAATGGTGATATGGCTTATATTTTAACTTATAGAAATATTTAGTATATGGATTATGTTGGCTATGAAATTGGCTTTTAATGACTATGAAATAAAACATTGTGTATGACATGTTCATAAGATAAAGTACACCTTGAGAATGTGTCTTTGAGATTGCTAAAAAGGATTAAAACTATGTGTACTTTTCCTTGCTACCCGAGAGCATGTTATTGACAATATGGCATGTAATTAAGCTTATGAAAATGTTAGGTATGTAAATTTTGATGGCTAGATAATTAGCTTGTAATAGCCTTAAAGTGAACAATGTATATGGCATAATATCATTTTAAGTATACCTTGAAAATATACCTCTAAATGATTAAAAAGAGATGGAACTAAAATGTATGGTAATGGCCTAGAATAATGACTTAAAAGTGGCTTGAAATGTACTATGAAAACTGAACCTAAACTTACGCCTTTAGGGCTAGATTTGAAACATATGTAAGAATGGCTTTTATGCCTATGGTTTGGCCTTGGAATTAGCCTAGATATGTTTGATTTTTATGCCTATGAATGTGCTTAAAAAGATGTTGAAAACTATGTTAAATTTGGAATTAAAATAGTCCCAGAATTGTATGTTAAAAAGTGATTGAAATGACTTGTAACTGTCTAGTTGACCGGTACTTGAACTAAAAATGTCACTGGACAAAAAGTGTTAGTTTCTTAAGAACTAATGCCATAATAAATCATAACATATTAAACCTTGAATTTTTGTAATAGCACAATGAAGTATGATTTTGGAATTTTAGCCGGTAGAGCCAAAATGTGGCTATACTAGATCGGCTGAAAAATAAAGTATGTGATAAAAATTTTAACTGTCTATTTTTGGAATATAAATATTATAGGAATATTTTTAGTTAATAACTGAACTTAAAATAAGCTTCTTGGCCCATTAGTTAGACATCCACTGGATGGGTTGACCAGTTATCTTAGGGTTTTACAACTGATAATTATTTAATATTCAGGCAGTGATTTTATTGGTGGCTAGAGAGGTCTAAGGATTGATCTCTATTATGTCACCTAGATGCTAATGATATTTTATTGATGGCTGGAGAGGTCTATAAACCGATCTTTATTATATCACCCCATTGCTGATGATATTCATTTGTGGCTGGGGAGGCTTACAGGATGATCTCTATTATGTCACATAGCTACTATTTACTTGTGCTTGGAGAGGTTACAACTAATCTCCATTATGGCATATATGTTGGTGTAATGACGTAGGTCCAAAATAAGGACCACTGCACCAGTCTATTTTCCCTCTAGATCTAGTGTTTTTAAGTGTCGTCTTCCTAGTCGAGCTAATGAATTAAATTAAATAAATAATCAAATTGATCATGGAAATAAGAATTAAGCATAATTGGATATTTTTTTGAGTAACTGATAAAATACAAGCTAAAGGGTATTTTGGTCATTTTACACATAGATTGTTAAGTAAATTGATTAATGTAAAATATGCATGATATGAATCATAGTAACTTATGTAAATAATTTATGTGAGTTAAAAAGGATATTTCATGACATATAAATGTCTTAAGGGTATTTCAGTAATTTGACACCTTGTTATGTAAACTGAATTAAATAATAAGATTAACTCAGTTAGTGGACTACATAAGTATGACAAGACATAATGCCATAATTTAAATGCTTTAAGTTCACCACTGAGTATCTCGTATACTCAGCATACCTATTTTGGTGTGTAGGTACTCAAGAGCAGAATCCTACCTTATGAAGCGTGTCAATGAGAGTTCAGAGAATAACTGAGAAGGAATAAGAAGTAAAGGTTATGAAGTTCTAATATCCATGCACTTAGGTGGGAATTGGGTAGAGACAATGTATTTAAGCTTTATATATGTGATGTATATAAGTAAGAATAATTTAGTGATGTAAATACAATAACTTTTTATGTTTGCTTGTGAATATATGTCCAGTTATGATGTGTGATGTTGATGTGAGCTTGAGGCTCTATATATGCATGCTTTTATTTATGGCCTAAGGCCTAAGTTTGATGTGTAATAGTATATAAGGTTGATAGGATGATACCTAGGGGACCAAAAGGGTCTAGGAGATATGATAAATAATATTGAAGTGTTTACAAGTGAATAGTAATTTTGGGATAATGACCTAGGAAGCTCCTATGCTATCGAATTTTTTTACGATACTAGACTTTGTCAGATTCTCTCTATAATGGTTAAACCATAATAACACTAACTTAAATGGATTATGGGAACTGACCAGAAAGATTTTAGATTTAGATGGAATTGTCTAGTGTGGTATAAGTAAAAGTTAAATGAATGACTATGAGGGAAATTTTAGGATAGGTGACCTGGCAGGAAGTGCATTGCTTGTTGAGTTCCTTCGGGAATCCAGTAGGGGGTGTCACACACTATGTGACCTAACTATTTCATCCACGTATATTCTAGCCATCCTCTCTAAGGAATAATCCATTCCGACCTGGATAAAGTGAGCTGTCTTTGTCATTCTATCAATAATCATCCATACAATATCACATTTACCTCTAGTCAAAAGTAAGCCTATCACAAAATACATGGTCACCTTTTCCTATTTTCACTTTGATATTGTTGTAATCCAAAGGGAACCTGATGTTTAGCTTTCACTTGTTGACATGTCAAACATCTTACAACATATTCTGCCACATCTCTTTTCATACTAGGCCACCAATAATGAGACTTCATATCTAAATACATCTGCATGCTCCCAAAAGGCATAGAATAAGGAGCTTTATGTGCCTCCTTTAGTATCTGCAACCACAAGTCATCTATATTAGGTACACACACAACTTGTTCTAATAATACAAACACTTGTCTTCTATAAATTCAAACCTTATGGCTTTTCCCTCTTTAAATTTACTTGCATTTACACCAGTTGTTCATCTTTCATCTGATATTCCTTAATCTACTATCTAAAATCTTGTCTCACTTGTAGCTCAACCAACAAAGCATGTTTTGAAGTGTACTGCAACCTGGCATTTATAGCTTTCAAAGTCATTATAAACTTCCTGCTTAAAGCACCTGCCATTATAGTTGCTTTCCCTTGGTGGTAATCAATCAGGCAATCATAGTCTTTTATCAATTCCAACCACCTCTTATATCTCAAATTCAATTCCTTCTAAGTAAAGAGGTATTTCAGGCTTTTATGATCTGTACATATATAGCATTTCTCTTTATATAGATAGTGCCTCTATATTTTCAAGGAAAAAATAATAGCAACTAGCATTAAGTCATGAGTAGGATAGTTCTTTTCATAGGGCTTCAACTGCCTTGAAGCATAAGCTACTACCTTTCCACCTTATATCAACACACATCCTTAGCCATTCAATGAAGCATCACTAAGTACTATAAAATCTTTACCCGGTTTAGGCTATATCAAGATAGGAGATTTCATCAACATCTTATTTAATTTCTCAAAACTAGCTTGACACTTATCATGCCACTCAAACCTCACATTCTTCTAAATCAATCTACTCAAAGGAGTGGCAATGATAGAGAACCTCTTCACAAATCTCTTGTAATACCTAGCTAATCCCAAAAAACTTCTCACTTCCATTACATTCCTAGATGGTTACCATTCTAACACTACCTCTACTTTACTAGGGTCAACTTTGATCCCCTCTACTGACATTTTGTGCCCTAGGCAAGTAGCATCACTTAGCAAAAACTCACATTTACTGAGCTTGGCATATAACTATTTTTCTCTCAGAGTCTATAACACAACCTTGAGATACTGTTCATGCTTTTCCTTGTTTCTAGAATATCATATATAAATACCACCACAAATTGATCCAGAAAGGGTTGAAAATCCCTATTCATCAAGTCCACAAAAGCTACTAGTGCATTAGTGAGCCCAAATGGCATCACCAAAAACTCATAGTGCCTATACCAGTTCTAAAATCAATTTTAGGAATGTCAACTACCTTAATTATAAATTGGTGATACCTAAATCTTAAATCAATCTTTGAAAATACACCTGCACCTCTCAACTGATAAAAAAGATCATTTATCCTAGGTAATGGATACCTATTTTTCGTAGTCATCCTGTTTAGCTACCTGTAATCAATAGACAATCTGAGCGACTTGTCCTTTTTCTTTAAAAATAGTATAGGTGCTCCCTAAAAAGATACACTAAGTGTGATAAAACCTTTGTCTAATAGGTCTTATAGCTATACCTTTAATTGTTTTAATTCAGCAGGTGTCATTCAATAAGGAGCAATAGATATTGAAGCTAAACTTAGATATACCTTAATTTCAAAATCTAGTTCTCTCTAAGGTGGTAAGCCTTGCAACTCATCAAGGAATACATTAAGAAATTTAAAAGCAATTAAAATATGTTCTAGACAAAGTTGGAAACTTTCAAGTCAATAGCATAGGCTAAGTATGCCTCACACCTTTTCTAGAGAAGTTTTTATATATTAGCAGTAGAGAAAAGATTATTCAAAATATTTCTTTCAACATCTACTGTCACTGTCTATCCCTCTGCATTCTAGAGGGTTAATTTCTTATGTCTATAGTTAATTATGGCTTGATGCTCAATCAGCCAATCCATTCTTAAAATCACATAAAACTCATTAAAAGGAAAATCAATCAAATCAACAAAAAATCTATAACCCTGAATCACTAGAGGGCATTACCTACACACCTTGTTCACAATCACACACTGCCCTATAGGATTACTAACTCTGATGTCTATATTAACTTATTCAAGCTCTAACCCCCTATTCTATGCTTATGCAGTACATATATATGAATGTGTTGAACTATGGTCTATCAAATCCAAAACTAGAACATCAAATAAATAAAAAGTACCAGTTATGATGTCTAGTGTTGTAGCCTTTTCTTTGGCTCTCATAGCATACTACCTGGATAGAGCATGAGCTTTAGATATAATACCCTAGCTAGCACTAGGCTACTCTCCTCTATTTTGCCTCTGACCCCTATTCTGAGGTGCAATATTAGATGCCTTTGTCTAAGCACCCTCTACCTGCCTTCGAGGACACTCTTTTTTGTAGTGGTCTCTAGCACCACAGTGGAAGCACTCCCCTTTTCTGGCCAATCTGCACTGCCTCTAATGCTTTTTCTAACAAGTAGTACAAGGTAAAGGTCTATTCCTATTACCTTATGTACTAAGAGCACTATCCGCTCGAGGAAGTAATCGAAGTCTACCTATAGAAGCTTATCCAGACCATTGGGTTTATGACTATCTCTACCTTTAATACCCTAACTAATATTGGGACCTAGGCTGAGATTGTGTCTGTGATTGACTCTCTCTTCTTTTCTTACCATCCCCTAACACTAGATTAGACTATCCTATAGTGAATTGTCTCTTCTTCTAAAAGAAATACCTCTTTTCTTGCATCATTTCTTCCATGTCATATGCAGTTGACACTAGTACTACAAAATCTCTCTCTCTAGGATTTGCTATCTATGTCCTTAGCTCTACATTCAGTCCTATTAAGAATCTCTTACATTTCTCTTCCTCATTAGGAATGAACTCCTCAACATACTTCAGTAGTTTGGTAAAGTCTTTTTCATATTTTGATACTATTCTCCTTCCTTGCTTCAAATCTAGGAATTCCTATCTCCTTTTATCCTTATAGGAGTTAGTTATATACTTCTTTTTGAACTTCATAAGGAAAAATTCACAAGTTAGCTCTATAGGTGCTTTTCTTCTCTTAATAATGTTCCACTAATTATAAGCTTGTCTAGCTAGTATTCAGCCTTAGTAGCATTATCCTCCTTCCTCCCTTAAAAATCAATAGCTCTCATCTTCTTCAACCTTTTTAAAGGAGTTTTTTTTTGTGGATGAGCTGGTGGTGGAGGTGGTACTAGAGCTGGAGGAGGTGGAGGTGGAGCAGCAGTAGTAGAAGTATGTCTAAGCAAGTTTACTATTTGTTGTAACAAAGTAGGAGATGCCTCTGCCTACTGTGGGCTAGGAACTTGTGGCTGTGGTTGCTGTGCAGCATCACTAGGCTCATGTACTGATGTATTGCCTACCTCTTATATAATAGTAGGTGTAAAACTAGCCACTTCTTTAGCCCCTCCTTCGAATACTTGGTCAGCCATTTGCTTATTGCATAAAGAACAACTTATGAGCCTCGTACATCATAACAGTTTAGAGGAATTGAAACTTAGATAGTTCTACTCATGTACTCTACCTAGGAACATTAAACTTATGCTTTGATACCACAATATGTGAGACCTTCCCAAAGGAATCCAATAAGCGGTGCACTTCTCGCTAGATCACCCATCTTGAAATTTCTTAAATATTCGTTCATTTAACTCTTACTTATTCTATACTATTTAATTTCTTCTGCCTCCAAATTCAATTCCATCAATTCCTATGGTTCCCTTAGTTACATGCCATAGTGCTTATGCTAATGCATATTAATTATAAGTCGGTTAGATTTTTTCTAAAATTCGATAGCATAACGGTTGTACTATTTAATTTATTCTAGCTCTAAATTCAATTCCATCAATTCCTATATTCCTTTAGTTGCATGCCATAGTGCTCATGCCAATACATATTAATTATAAGTTAGTTAGATTTTTTTCTAAAATTTGACAGCATAACAGATACCCGGGTCATTATCCAAAAATTTAAACCTATAAAACACTTCTATATCACATTTTCACCTCTCCTAGACCCTTTTAATCCCTCAGGTATCAAACTAACATTGCCACTCTACCATATCTCCACACAGGCTTTAGGCCACAATCAAAAGAAAACACAAATTAGAGCCTCAGGATCATATATCATCAACAAAGGCCATACATACTCAAAAAGATTAATAACTAGTTTATTACAGCATAGTTGTACCTATATAATTACAATGTGTCTTTTACATACATGGCACCCATTTCCCACTTATTTACATAGAGTGCAAAACTATACAAAAACATACATTATCAACCTTCTAATGAAATAACCTCTAAACTTCACTACACACTTCATGAGGCTACATCCTTGTTCTAGTTACCTACACACCAAAATAGGTATGTTGAGTATATAATATACTCTGTGGTGAACTCAAGTATTTAAAACATGTCAGTTAGTTTATTCATGCATATGTAATCATATTATTAGCTAATTTTGTTATACAAGTTCAGTTTAAGATCATAATATGCAAAATTACCAAATTGCCCCTATATCGGGTCATGTTGGTAAATTATTTAGTTAATCATTTTAACTCATGTAAATCAAAGGATTAAAATCATTATTAAAAATTGTATTCATAGTCCTTAATAATTAAGCTAGTAAGCATTGCACATGAAAAATTATCAAAATGCCCCTATATGTGTATTGTCCAATTATTCAGGTGATTATGTCATATTATGCCTTGTATCATATTCTAATATCATAGGTAATTTATATTTTTCTTATTTAATTTATTTTAGTTGGCCTATCTAAAAAGATGACATTGACATACACTAGACCTAGAGGGAATAAAATAGTGCAGTGATCTACATTTTTGACCCTGACCACTGCATCGGCCTAATTAAGTTATAGCACTCGAGGTACAATGATGAGGTATAGTCTACCTAGTAGACTGGTCTATCTAACAGACCAGTGTAGTGGCCCTTCGAGACGTTCACTGCTATACTGCCCTTATTTTAAAGATTAATGATAATTGATTTTGTCTGCCTAGCAGACTGGTTTATCTAATAGACTAGTGCAATGGCTATTCGGGACCAATGCCGTTGCACCAATAAAAAATTTAATAACTAGTATTAGGTGACAAAGTTAGAAAGTTGTCTATCCAATAGACTAGTACAGTGGCCCTAATATGCTCCTAGGCCACTGTACTGGCCTTGTCTAAAAAATAGATAGTGTAGCAGCTGCTAAAATCCATAAGTTGACCTATCAATCCATCCAATAGGTGTTTAACAAATGGGCCATGCAACTCAATTTATGATTATTTCTTTACTAATTGACCTCTTATAAAATTACAAAATGAATAACAGAGAGATAGGAATTTTATGGCACAGTTAAAATTTAGCCCAGTCAGGTATGGCTAAAATTAAGCTATACCGGGTAAATTCTCATAAGGATTTTTAAGTATTAAAACTGCTAATAATCAAAGTGCATTATGCTTTCATTTATTCCATAATGATTTCTCAAAGATTTGTCATTTACTATCCAATGTTATTTTTGATTCAGGGAATATTCAACCAGACAGTTATAAGTCATTATAGCAAGTTTTCAATAAACTTTCCTAGGTTCATTTCTCATCCTTTTTCTATGTAATTTTGAACATTATTGCCACAATGTTCATAAAGCCCTAAGCCACACAATCATTAGGCCATTTCTAAGGCCAAAACATAGGCTCAAATTCTAATACATTTATATACAAATTATAGCCCTAACAGGCACCTTATCTACACACAAGCTATAGCCCTTAAAGGCAAATTATAAGTCACTTTTCTAACCCTTTTCTAGTTAAGTTTAAGTCTATTGTACATGCCAATTCTTAACTACATTTCATGCCATTTAAATTATACCAACATGCTCACATAATTTTATCATGTCATGCATACCCATTACATACATTTTCCACCATTTTCATGTCAATTTAAGGTATATATACTCCTCATATATCTCAACCATTGTAAGATTTCTATACATTCATGCATTAATCAATCTTATTACACGTTGCATCATTATTTCATACAACATAGGCCTAATATACATGTATTGTCAATCCTAAACACTACTTATCATTATTTAATCAAACTATACACATCTCTAAACATGAAATCAATCTCTCGGCCACTCATATAACTTATGCCAATCATATATTTTCCTATAAGTTACAAGAAATTCCATTTCATTTTAACACCAAAACCATTAATTTGTACATCAAGCATCATACATATACATCAAAATCTATTCACACCTTTTGGCCAACTAAAGATTTAACCCCAATCCTATTCCTTTCCATCAAGCAACCAATCTCAACACCTTTTTAACATTAAATTAAGCAAATCACATTAATCCAACTACACATTACTCGAATCTATATTTTAATCTTAGTTAAAGCCAAAATTGGATCTTGAAACCTAAGAGACATGTGGTAAGTGCTAGAATTCACATACCTCTTAATGAAAAAAGCTAAACTCCTCTCTCTAAGCTTCAAGAAACCTCATGAATTTAGCCTTCAAGCACCATGCAACTTCTACCCCTTCCACGGAAGCTTCCTTTTCCTTCTTTTAAGCCTTTCATTCTTCAATTTCCCTTAAAAACCTTAGATGTTAGGCATCCCAATCTACCATTAATAGCTCAAAAGTGCCAGGAAAAACCAAGTAAAAAGCATGAAAACTTACCAATTAGGCATACTGGACTAGTTTTTAGCTAGTAAACTTTGGTGAATTTTTGTGAATTATTGAGAGCTCTTTTTCTAATACTTCTTCCCCTAGCTCTCTAACACACCAAAATGAATTTAGGGATCAAGAATTGGTAGAATTGGTTGAAGGAATAAGATGAAAATCACTCTATAAGCCTATTGTGGCATCAATCTCTTCGCAAAAATAAATAAGAAAATTTTCCATTTATATGAGTTAGTTTCCACTTGTCAAGTGATGTTGCCACTTAGCATGGGCCCTACACCACCTAGCAATGTATGGGTGGGTCCCACAACCACCCAAACCTTCTCAACACGGCTCGATTTTTTATAAAACTTCAAAATTTCACTAAAATTTGTACGGACCATAAAGAACTACATCGTTTGTTTTAAAATTCATATATTAATCCCCTCTACATGCTCTTAAATTTTTGTGGCCAAATTCCATCGATAGGATAGTTTCTAGATTACCTAGATTTGCATGCCAATCTAAAAAATTATAAGATTTTGCAAACAACCTTAGAATTCAAAAATTCTTTCACCAATGCACTTAGTGGAATTTTTGAGCTTCAAGGTTTGATATTTCTTGGTTCGTTCGGGCACATCTCGTGTCATTCCCGGCTCGAAAAATTTTTATTGTTTGGATAGGTAGCTTACAGTCCAAAATGAATTATTAGTTCTGCAAAATTTTTAAAATTTTGATTTTTCATCAATTTAAAGCCCCTCAAAGTTTCATGACTAGTGTCACTACCTCAATTTATGTGCAAGTGACTCGGTACCCTAGGTGCACTTCCCAGACACAGTGGCACTATTCATGAAGCCTCAAAGCATGGGCATTACATTGCAAGTGTTTTTCTCCTCTTAATAGTGTACCATTAACTATAAGCTTCTTCTTGAAGGAGATAAGTGGCACATTGATAATTTTCTTCTTTTGTACATTTAAACTACTCTAAAATTTTGAATGTTCTATTGAGCTAGTACATAGCTCAGGCAACATCATCCTCCTTTCTCCCTAAAAAATCAACAGCTCCCATTTGCTTCAGCCTTTCTAAGGGTATTTTCTATAGAGGAACTGGTGGTGAAGGTGGTACTAGAGCTAGAGCAGGTGGAGGTGGAACAGCAATAGCAGTAGTATGTCTAAGTAAGTTCACTATCTATTACAACAAAGCAGGATATGCTTCTACCCGCTGTTGACCAGGCATTTGTGGTTGTGGCTATGGCTGTTGTGTAGCATCACTGGGTTTAGGTACTGATGTATTACCTACCCCTTGTATAGTTGTGGGTGAAAAACTAAACAGTTCTTCAGGCCCTCCCTCAAGCACTTGATTAGCCATCTATTTATTGCAAAAAGAACAACCTATCAACCTCATCCAATGTGAGAGTTCAGAGGAATTGAAACTTAAATAGTTGCACTCATGTACTCTACCTAGGAACATTAACCATAGGCTCTAATACCACCAAATGTGACACCTCCTACTAGATTTTAGAAGAAACCCAATAAGCTGTGCACTTCCCCTAGGTCACCTATCCTAAAATTGTCTTTTTCATTCATTCATTTAACTTTTACCAATTTCTTACTATTGGATTCAGCTTAACTTTAATTTAGGTTCTATCTTTTTATAGGCTCAACTTAAGGTCATACAAGTCTATTTATAACATAAATAGCCATTTATAGACTTCTCAAATCTTTACTTAAATCTAGTAGCATAATAGC
>CANXYI012265820.1:0-10733 GCA_948208565.1 Hura crepitans | reverse complement strand
TATATATATATATATATATATATCTATATATATATATATATATATATATATATATATATATATATATGTTACACCGTCAAAAGGCCCTTATATATATATTAGATTTATATGTCCTAAACATGTGCAAGTATGCATATTCTTATATAGATACATAAAATAAAGCAATAAGAACATAAGCAATAAATCTCAAAGCATATTATAGCACAATCATACGTGTTTGCTAATGATCATCTTAATCATTAATATACCTTGACCTTTACTTAAACTTCATAATTAACTAAATATAAAAAAACTTTAGTTATGCCAAACTAATTATTGTTATATCCATATTATTTTAGTTATATGCATATGTAAAAGATAACTAACCAAACTGGATAAAGGGACAATATAATGCCCAGAGGCCTAAGATAATATACCCTAAGGCACCTAAGATAATTGTACTCGAAGGCACCTAGCAGCTGCTCTATCTCCTTAATTAATTAATCAACCTATCCAATCTAGGTTGTCTAATCGTATGGGGCATTTATATGATTATAGTGCTTCTCATTCTTAGATGTGGTATAAGGTAACTTATGAAGATTTTAACTTATAAGCAAGGTAAAAACATTTTACATATCCATACATGCTTAAAATTAAATGTCAAAGCATCATGCTTGAACATTATTATCATATATATTCTTGATAAGTGCTTATAGCACCAAAGCTTATATTGGTAGGCCATTTGGCCATAACCATCTCACATACATAATAATTTACTTATCTTATCATGCCTTTCATTAGAATAGGCATGGTCTCATATTAATCATCATCACATGATATTTTAATCTTATCATTCTATCTATATTCATTCTATAGGTATAATGTATATTTATAATTCATGGCCTCAGAATGTTTAAGCAAAGCATTCTCAAAATACATGTTTAACACTAAGGTCAATCTCATGAAATAAGAGTACACATACTTAAGCTATAATGCCTTACATGCTTATTAGGATCAATAAATCCATATCATCACATAGACATCAATTTATACTTATACAATTCATTTTATGTCATAAAGTCACACACATGCTTATAGCTTAACTCACATAACTAAATCTTTTATTTTAGGCCTCTTAGGAATTTTAACCATTACACGTATCCTACCTTCTTCATGTCATTAAATTACACATAATACATGTTTAGTCATGCCTTAGTAAATAATATCATATAATATAGTAAAAAGTGTTACATGTCCCATATCAATGCTTATCATTCACATCTTAGTAATATGACTTATCATATCTTATTATGTCATTAAACATATACATGGATGTAAACTTGAATAGCCCTTGCAAGAATCATCATTTCATTATATAATATCTAATCATTAACATTTAACAACATCTTAGCATATGAAAATCAATAATCTAGTATAAAATCTCTAATTAGCTCATTGTATCATTTTCATAGCATTTTTAGCCTTATTTGGATAGGGAATCAAAACAACGTCCAAAGCTTTTATCTCAAATACTTATTCACATGCCATTTTTATTATGATGACTTAATCATAGTCGAACACATCCATATATTAGTTTTATGTCAAAACCTGTTATATGTACCTACGCATACCATAATCTTCACTTCACATATTTTCATATGTACATAAAATTCATCTTGTTCATGCCAATTATATAACTCATTTGGTTACTCACAATGCACACACACACAGACACATATCTAATTCTACCTAAATCTTTCTTATAATACAAATTTGACTTTCAATTTACACTGTATAATCAATAAGGTTTTAGCCATCATAAACTGTTCAATTTATTTACACTAAACTAACATATGTAGGCACATGTATGAATGTATCATTAAGAAACCTAAAGGCATACACATACCTATCAAATTCTTTTTAATATCATTTAAATCACAAATCTTTTAGTTTATAAGCTATCACTACTCCACAATTTCATTTATATCATAAATCTTACACATAATTTATAATGCAAACATAAAATTTATCACTCAAACACACACACACACACACATATACATATATTCCATTCACTCTTTTGATATTATTATACATCTATTATTTCTAATTTAGCATACTAAACTTAGGTATACTGACCTTTTTACATTCAATCTCCTATATTATACAAGCCTTTCTCTTTCTTAGACTCAAACTAGCAGCCATCAACTTTCGAGCCTCTAAAATAAACCTTTCTTTTCTCTATTTTTTTATTAGAGTCTAAAATATTCCAATCAAAACTTGCAACTGACTTTGCTGCTCCTCCACATTAGTCTTGAATTTATCCTCCTACTATAGAATTTCTTTGTTATGGCAGTAACTTAATCCATAATTTTTTTATTTTCTCCAAACTATTGCTGGCATCCCTCATTCCTTCCAAATCTCAATTAATTAAAATAAACACATATAGGAAAGAAAGCGAAATGAATAATGGGTAGATAAATTCCAAGACCAGTATACAAGAATCCAGCTTCTATTTCATCAAATATCCCCTTAACAATTATCAATTTGCTAAACATACCATTAAACACATTTATAGCCTTTAAGAATAATAAAAAGGGAAAAATAAATTTTTAGAAACTAAGAGAATTACCTTTTGATTTTTATTTTGTTGCCTATCTCTGGAGGCTACACTATCATTATTCTTCATCGATGCTACCACCTGTAGCAAGCCTTTCATGTTCGATTTGTCACCTCTATCATCCTCTTCTTTTCTTCTTTTTCCCTTTGTTTGATTTTTTTTCTACTGCTTGGAATTGATAACTTCCTATTGTGTCATCATCATCACTGCCTTCGCGACCAGTGCTGCCGTCACCACTATGACCTAATCCTCCACCGCTGCCTTCTTTCTCTCGTCCCTTCTTTCTTCTTTTCCTTTTTCTCTTTTCTTTTTTTTTGTCCCCAAATGCCCGTCTCTCTCTTTTTTTATTTCCTTTCTAATTATTTTGGCTACCATTTCTCTTTTTTTAACCAAAATATCTTGCTTAATTTCCTATTTAATGCACATTATTTCAATCATTAATAAAATATACCCTTTTTTATTTGTTTTCCATTTTTTTGAATAATTATGACCTATATTTATCCCCTAAAAATACCAAATTTTGGTTTCAATCCTTTCAAAATATATTAGCTTTGCTCTATGAAATCTTGAAAACATTTATCAAGTAAATACAACGTATTATTAGCTCAGCTCTACAATGTATACTTAACTAAAAAAAAAATCATCATGTTTCATATTTAACTCAATTAACACCTTTACTTCTAAATCACCTTTTTCTCATGATCTTTTTAAAATTAATTCCTCTATTCGAATAAATTATTATGCTCTGGATCTCAAGGCATTATATAAAAACTCAGGATTTTTTGGATGTTACACCTAGATAGTGATACGTCTAAGGATAAGTTGATTGATCAACTAGAGAATCACTATATATTGTCACGACCTACTATTTACACTTTATTGCCTACCATTTCTAGTTTAGTGCCTACCATTTGTATGAGGAGTGCTAGTCCCATACATATTACACGCATACTTTAGTGTCGTATATGTTTGCATGTCTCGTTATCCTAGCATGAATAACTGTGTAAGGTTATCAAGGGTACTACCAGATACACGTAACATGAGATGTAAATTAATTAAATATTATGAAAATAATCTTACATGTATTCATATAGAACTATTAACTTAAAATGTAAAAGTAAAGTATTATAAATGATAAATGGAAAAAGTATCTTGATAATTAACATGTAATAAAATATGGTTACATGATAATTGATGAATGAGTTAAATTATTAAAAATTTTACATATATAGTACTAGAAACCTACAATAGAAAAATTAATAAAAATATTAATTTAATTGTACTAGAAAAAATGATAACATAAGATAAATTGAATTAGAAACTCGCATAGAAAATTGTATAAACGTTAAAAAAATTTATATCGTGGCTCAGATAAGCAGAGCAAGAGATTAAGTCCTAGCAGTATATAGCTTGCTGGTGTACATGAGAACTCAGCAATCACATTACACAAATATTAATAAATGTTATGTATACAGTTTATTTTTTAGTATAAAATGTATACTAAATAAAGTACTTAATGTTTAATTGTATAATTCAATTATAAATGAGTCAAAATTCTCACAGTTGTAATAATATATTTCGATTAAAAAATAACATTTTCAATTGTTAATATTTATATATTGCATGCATTTGAACTATGCATTTAAATATAGGTACATGACTTTAAAATAATTGTATAAGCAATGTGGCATCCTACATTCAAATCAATATATGGATCAAATATAAGGTGTTACATAAGGTGTATTTTAAGCAATTATTTTCTATATGATTTTTGTATTTAACTTGGCAATTTTGTTTCAAAACTATACAATTAATTAAGTTTTGCTAATTTTGTGTAAAGGTATTAGAACTTGATAAAATTGGACCTATTTGAATAAATTTGGTGGGTTAGAGAGGCTGCAAAGGAAAGAAACAAAATATTGGAGATAAATTGTTGATTTTCTGCACATAAGACAAGTAAGCCTTAGGCACGACTTATTTAAGCTCTAAGGATCTTAAAAAATTAATAGCCAATTTTATTTGCAACTGAATAAAGTCTCTATTTGATCTCTATCTTGACTTGGAAGATTTTACCTATTTAGAATACCTAATTAAGGGATTTTACACTTATTTAGTGTAACACACCAAAAATCACAGTCATGAATAATACTTTCTAGGTCATGAATAGTAACTCTTACGATATGAATAGTACTTTTTTGACAAATGAATAGTACATGTTATAAGTAGGCCATGGGTGAAGTTTGGCATTAAAAATAGATCATTTGGATGGTTAATGATAGATAACAAGTATATTAATTAATAGCATTTTAGCAAAAGGTATTGTCAATTTTGCAGTATTATTGACCAAGTTGACCTAAAAGTCAACCATTTCTATAATAATGGTTTTTTTTGGTCTTAATAGTCATAGAATAAAGATTATTTATTGAAAACTAAGGATTTATGAAAGTAAGATCCAAGAAATAGAATGGAATGAGTAGTAACTATTCAATTCAATGCTCTTTTTACTATAGTTTGACTTAATTGACTCAATAGGTCAAAACTGATCATATTTAAAATATTTTTTAGGCAATAATATTTATGTAATTAAGATTTAATTGGAGATTTATGGATTAAGAGAATAAAAATGAGAAATACAAAATAAAAGAAAAAGAAAATAAAAAGGATTTTTGTGGTGATTTTCAATAGCCATTAGATTAAATAGTGTTTTAATCTCCACAACCATCTTTCTACTATAAAAAGGGCTTTAAAAAGAAATATTCTAGAGCATCATTGCTGTAACATCCCATGTCCATTCCCGAAGAAAACAAGCAAACGGTGCTACTTCCTATAGGTCACCCATCCTGAAATTACTCCCAAGCTGCACTCATTTAACACTTATGGCCTTTTTATATTTTATGGTATGTCCTAACTAGGTTGTCTATATTATTATACAACATTCTAGTATTGATTGTTCTGGTCCAAAAAATGTTATTTTTGGTTTGTTATCCATTTTACAAAAAATTGGCAGCATAACGGCTACCTGGGTAAAAAATCAAAAATTTTTCTTATATAAAAACACTTACATACTTATCAAAATCAGGTCCCACAACACCTAAACCCTTCCGGTCCTCTAAATCTCATCATATACAGTTAAACAACATTAACACAGGACCCACAACATTCAACATAATACAGTAATATTATATAAATTACTTAGTCATACACATATCTGTTCATGTGGTTAAATAGTCACTAAGTCACATGTCCATACTGTATAACATCTAGGACTATATCTTTCACATACATCTATATATACATACATGAGTGCCACTACTAACAACTCCCAAAAGTATAGAAAGTTTTACCTAGAAAACACAATAGCTATACTATACTCGATGAGGTTGGTCGGCTACCCACATTTACGACTTGTGCATCGGAACACTGACATACTGAGTATACACTCAGTGGTAGATTTGATATAATAAATGCATGTCATGCATGTATACATACATAAATGATATGAGATGCACCATAACATAAGTAGTAAAGTTATTTATGTGTGATATTATTACATATTCCTCAGTTATGTGTTAACCTTTATAGTGCTTTGTTATACAAGCAACCTGTTCTGGTATTATCTAATGAGTTTCATTATTCGAGTTCTTATCTATACTTATTAACTATCATTATTAGGTATATTGTATTTACTTTACTCTTTAGGCCCATGACAGACAAAATACACTTTAAGACATCAGATAGCAGGATCTATACTATGTAATGGTCGATAATTTAGACCTCAGTAACTGCACCTACTTAGTCTGATAGTAGAGATCAGTTTACTGGAATCTCCTAATATCGTACTAGCAGATAGCAGGGATCAATCCGTAGACCTCTCAATATCTATAGAGGGATAGCAAGGATCAGCCCTACAGGACATCCTAATATCCTAATCAACATGTCCATCATCCCACTAGTGGATAGCAGGGATCAACCCTGTGGGACCTCCTAATATCCATAATAAATCTAATGGGTAGCAGGGATTAGCCCCATGGGACCTCCCAATAGCCGGGTGTACAAGGCTCAATATCAGAACCTTAATGATTGCACTCGCCATATCAATTATACAACAGTGGCCTTATGAGGACCAATCTGCCTAGCAGTTATTAATTCCCTAGTTAACCGATGAACCCATCCAATAGGTGTCTAACTGATGGGCCTAGTTATTGGTTATTTCATATTATTCAGTTAGTAGTTGTCTTTTAATTTTCATCATGATACTAACATCTCACATGTTGAATATTGGTGCACTTATGCACCTTTCCTAATTATGGGTCATTTTTTGCAAAAATACTATTTATTTGGTCACTTTTCCTTATGTCACTATTCATTTAGTTATTTTCTTTCTATCATAATTTCCATGCCATTACATTTACCAACATTAATCCATATATTCACCAACCATTATACATCAATATCATCATCCATTTACTAATAATAAATATTGCCATTATTTCCACACTAAAACTAACCATTTCTCATGCCATTGCATATAACATCATTACATATCATTTTAGGTCACATAACCCAAAACCATTATTTATCATATCTTTTACTTCCCAATTCCTATTCTTGTCATAATATACATCAATTTTCATGGCAATGCCCTAACTATCATGTTATTCATATGTACACATGTCACACTAAACACACACACACCATTCCTTCATAATAAGGACACACACCTACACCTAATTTCTCTCCCCCAATTCATGCATATAACTTTATTTTGATGCCATAAACATAATTACATGATTAATTTACATCATTTCCATACCAAACCCTATCATTCACAACTTTTATACACATTTACAAACACATACCCATACAAAGTTATATGGCATGCATAAATTACATCAAACTAACATACCTAAGGTGTGAGAACACCACTTTTCCCACCACTTATGGCCTTAAATGAGCTTTCTTTTTAACTCTCTCTCTCTGGCCTAAACATAACCATTTTACACTGTGAAAAATTCCCAAAAATTCTATAAAACTCTAAGTTAAAATCTAAAAGCATGATTTTTCTTAGAATTCCCTAAGCTATCTAAAACAAAAATAAAAATTGAAAAATAACCACTTACACTTGAAACTGACACTATTCACCCTATGGAATATCTCTCTTTCCAAGCAAAATCTTACAATTGTACCACTTAGAACAGGTTTTAAGGGTTATGGTAGGGGTTCATACCATATAAATTTTGTTAATTTTGGGTGTGTATGGGAGGAGAGAGAAATAAAAAATGGTGAGAAAAGGAGAAAGGTGGATGGCATCAGCTTTGTGGAGAAAATAAGGGAGGAGAAGGTGGTTTGCATATGTGACCCCTTTACATGTGTAGGCCGTTTTATATTAGCTAGGTGGATGGCTTGGATCACAACATGTGGTAATCTAATGGCCCGTATTCACTCGATTTCTTTTTAAAATTTAGAAATTCATTTTAATTTATGTAAAACTCTAAAAATAGTCATTTCAATTTTAAAAATCCTCGGTTGGGCCCATTAAGAAGCCCATAAAATTTCAAGCTCAAATTGCAAAGGCAACCTATGTTAATATTCACACATAAAAATAAGAAATTCTGAATAAAGATCATATGATCTCAAAAAATTAAAATTCCTTTACCAACATGTAGATTGGAATTTTTGAGATTCAGGGTATGGTATTTTTGGGTTTGTCCAGGCACATCTTGGAGTTGTCCTGACATAAACTCATTTTATGTCACTATTAACTAGTTCTTAGCCTAAAATAATTTATTGGTTCTGATACAGTTTTAAAATTTTCCATTTTGTCTATTTTTTGGCCTGTCAAATTTTTATGACCAATATACCCCTCTCTGGCCTTACTAAGGTGCCCCAACTCCTAATGAGCGTTGTTCATGCCTTAGAGGTACTGTTCATAAAACTTCAACTTACGGGCATTATAATTCTTTCCTTCTTAAGGAATTTCATCCCTAAAATTACCCGGTGCAGCCAAGTGTGAGTATTGAGCTCTCATTTGTTTCTCATTCTCACATATAGCCTCTATTGTCTTGTGGTGTCTCTATAGCACTTTCCTCAGCTGCTTTACTTCCCTAGCTAGGATTTGTATCAATTCCTTTTCATACATCAAATCTAGCTATACTTGTATTTCCTCTACCGATATCACATGTGATGGTCAGACCAATATCGCCTCAGTGTGGAAACATCGAAGACATCATGGATTTGCTGCAACTTAGATGGTAATGCCAACCTGTATGCCAATGGTCCTACTCGTTCAGTAATCTTGTAAGGACTGATAAATCTATGGCTAAGTTTTCCCTTTCTACCAAATCTGAGCATCTTCTTCCATGGTAACACTTTTAGAAATACCCTTTCACTAACTTCATGCTTAACATACCTCCGTTTTAAGTCTACATAAGATTTTTGTCTATCCATAGCAGCCTTCAATCTATCCCTTATGATCTTGACTTTGTCCTTTGCATCCCTAATCAAGTTAGATACCATGATTTTACCTTCCCCTACTTCACTCCAACAAAGGGGGGTTCTGCACCTTCTACCATATAATGCTTTATAAGGTGCTATTCCTAAGCTAGCCTAATAGCTATTGTTATAAGCAAATTCAACCAAGGATAAGTATTAATCTCAATTGCCTCTAAACTTTATCACATAACTATATAGCATATCTTCTAAAATCAGTATCACTTATTCTGATTGTTTATCCGTCTAAGGGTGAAATGTAGTACTATATGCTAGTTGAGTACCCAAGGCTTCATGTAACTTCTTCCAGAATCTAAAAGTAAATTAGGGGTCTCAATCTAAGATAATAGCTATGAGTACTCTATGTAGTCATACAATCTCAGTAATATGGAGTTGTGCCAGCTTATCCAAAGAATAATCCATCCTAACTGGGATAAAATGAGCCGTCTTCATTAATCTATCTACTATCACCTATATAACATCACATCTAATCCGTGTCATAGGTAGCCTATCACAAAATCCGTGGTGATCTTCTCTCATTTCCATTCTAGTATTGCTATTGGATATAGCAATCAAGAAGGGACTTGGTGATCCACTTTCACTTATTGAAAAGTCAAACATTGAGCTATATTTTTAGCTATATCTCACTTAATTCCTAGCCACTAATAGTGGGGTTTCAAGTCAAGATACATCTTTGTACTTCTTGAGTGCATGGAGTATAGAGCTTTATGAGCTTCATTCAAGATCTGTATTCTTAATTCATCTACTTCAAGTACACATAGCTTGTCTTGATAATATAAATATTCATCAACTCCTAATTTAAACCCAATAATCTTCCCCTCTTTGACCTTACTCATAGTCTACACCAACTGATCAACTCTGATCTGAGCTTCCTTTATTGATTGCTTGAAGTCAAGTTTAACTTGCAGTCAGCTAAGATTGCATCCTTTTCTGTATATACTATTCTGCCATGTATAGGTTTTAAGATAGTAATGAACTTCTGACTTAGAGCATCTGCAACTACATTTGCCTTTCCTGGATAGTAGTTGATCAAACTATCATAATCCTTTATTAATTACATCCATCATTGCTGCCTAAGGTTTAATTCTTTTTGTGTGGATAAGTATTTCAAATTCTTATGATTAGTATAAATATAATACTTTTCCCTGTACAAATAGTGTCTCCACACCTTTAATGCAAATACAATGGCAGCCAACTCCAAGTCGTGTGTAGGGTAATTCCTTTCATGAGGTTTTAACTGTCTAGAGGCATATGCAATCACCTTGCTTTCTTGCATCAGGATACAACCAAGCCTGTTGTGTAAGGTGTCACTATATATGACAAACTCCTTTCCTTGTTTAGGTTGAGTAAGGATCAAAGCCTCCATCAATATAGTCTTTAACTTGTCAAAACTAGCCTAGCATTTATCATCCCATTCAAACCTCACACCTTTCCTCAACACGCAAGTCAGTGGGATTAAAATCATTGAAAAGCCTTTCACAAATCTCTGATAATACCTAGCTAATCCCAGGAAGCTTCGAATCTCTATTACATTCCTAGGAGTATTCCATTCTAACACAGCTTTCACCTTGCTTAGATCCACTATGATGCCTTTAGTTAAAGCAATATGACATAAAAGGCAACT
>CANXYI012265807.1:0-11346 GCA_948208565.1 Hura crepitans | reverse complement strand
CTTTAGTTGTAAATCTTATCTTATCCTAATTAGGCTATGATTAATTCTATCCTAATTAGGCTTAGAATTTTTTGTATAAATAGCCATGTACATGAGATGTAAATATACAACAAAAAAGAATTATTTTTCTGTCTCAAAAATCTTCAGTTCATCACAATTGTAGCATAAACATTTGGCTCGTCTTTCTGCCATCTCTGCTCGTGTCAATTGTTTCACCAAAGGAGTGGTTGCATTTGAATTTAATCCGTTGCTGCCACTCTGGTGTTGAACTAAAGTTGCCTCTAGTACCCTGCCATTGGCCTTTATGCAGACCCATGTTTTTCAATGCTTGCTGTTTCCACTCAACAGCTCGTGCTAAGCTCATAGCTTGACCCAAATCTGGTGGTTTTTGTAACCCTACCTTGATGCGAATTGGTTTGGACAGCCCTGCCATAAATATATCAACTTCTTGATCCACACAAACCGTCGTTGCTCGTGCTAATAGAACCTGAAATTTCCACTGATACTCTACCCGATCATGTTTGTTGTTGTTTAATCAATTCACCATAGGGATTCTATGTACAGGAGGTCCAAACCTGAGGCTACAATGTTCCTTGAACACCATCCATTTCAGATCTGGATTTTCCTGTTTGAGCTGATGATACTAATATTGTGCTTCACCCAGCAAGTGGACAGCAGCGAGCCCCACTTTGTCATATTCTTCAGTACGCTGGTGAGAAAAGAATTTCTCACAGCAGTGCAGCCATATTAATGGGTCATTGGACCCATTGTAGGTTGGAAAACCAATTTGGTATGCCTCGGCACCACTCCATGCCCTGTTGTCTGATTAGATCCTGTTAATTGGGCAAATTACCTCGAGTATTACTGTTGCCTGTCCCTACATTAGAATCTTTCCAGGCTGCCATTGGATCCATGGCTGAGTGCTTGAAACATCTGCTGCATCTGTGCCAAGATCCGAGATTCAGACTGCGCCACCTGTGCTGCTGTTGCTTCTTGAATAAGGGCCAGGAGTTCCTCATTCTTCTCCATATTGCCCCTAGTGATAGGCTCTGATACCAAGTTGTTAGGACTATGGGTTATGGATCTTGTTACTGATGATGAACAGGGAAATCTCCTTGCAATAATGTGTCCTTACCCTTATTGGTATTCCTTCCCTTTGAACAGCCTATGTTGACAGATTGTGCAGACTAAATAAACAAAATAAATAAACTTGTACAGACTTGCACTTTACTGCTGCTGGTCACCAGAGGGCCCATGTATGGCATTCTTCTTGCCCACAAATGCATCTGTAAACGATGACTATAGGTCAAAAACAACAGCATTGTTTCAAGTAAATCGAATTCTGGAAAGCTGAAACTACGGGCATTAAATAATTTGGCTATCTGGCAGTGTTTAATAGAATTTCCTTTTAGATCCCCTGAAACTGAAATAATTTCTTTCCTTGAAAATTATTTTCACAAGATTGCAATAATTTATTTCATTGTTTTTCAACACAAAATTTATTTCTACTTTGTACATAATGCAAAGTCAATATTACTTTTCATTTGGTGTTGAAATTGATAGTTTTTGACTCAGTTTTGAAAAAGGACTTTAGAAACACACACGTGCACACACACACACACACACATGCAAAAGGAATTAAATCCTTGAGAGTTTGTTTCCAAAAAAAAAGAGAGATATTAATGTTTGAAGTAGGCTCTTTATATATATTAGCATGGTTATCCATGGTTCTTAATTCTATTTTAAAGTGAAAGAATCAAAGTTATTGCAGTGACACCATTCAAAATGATGCTATCATGGCTCCACTTGCATCCCCACTATGTAGGAAGTTATATATTTTGAATCATTTTCATTTGAATTACATATGCAGAAAATACAAGGCATGACAGGTGTGACTGTTATGGGAATAATTAGAGATATTTTAGGCAGATTTTTAGTGAGATAAGATTTCTAAATTATTTGTTTGATTCCAGCAGATTTATTTCTTTCCAAATTAAATAGGATTTCTTAGTTTCCTAGTTAAAAGGGAATTCTTATTTTAATAAGATTTCTAGGGCTGTAATCTCTATTTAAAGTGATGGAAATCAAGTCAGAAATTACCAGCAGAAAGTACAGATGTAGGCAACTCTCTCTAACGAGTTCCAAGGTGTGCAACTACCTTTAACGAGTTGCAAATTTCCAACAACCACAGTCAAGTCTAGGAATAAGAACAAGGGCAAAGACCCGTGTATTGGACCTGATTTTTCAGTCCATCGGCCTGTGACATGATCTTACTCTCATATTCATAACAATTTGGCATCAAAAGCCAGGTACAATGGGCGATGATCTATCATCAGATGCTCGTTCTACGGTGGAATCAATGATTGATGCTAGGGTTTTGGAATTAGAACAACGGCCTGGGCAGCCAACTTCAACAGTTCACTGTGCAACTCCAAGGACAGTTACAGGGCCGTTATGAGCAGCTTGAGCAAACTCACAGCAATAGAAGGTGAGACTAGCAGCGGCCACGTCGCTGCAAGAGCTTGTCCAGCAATTCCACCACCCAATGGAGAGGGAGGTTTGCCAACAGCACCAGAGGGGATACCAGCAAATGTTGGAGGGGTTGTTTCATGATTTACAAAATTGGAATTTCCTACTTTTGACGGTTCTGATTATCCTTTAATATGGCTGCACCGATGTGAACAATTTTTTGAGAACCAACATGTTGGAGAGGCTGAGCGGGTCCCAATTAGTAGCCTTTCACGTGTTGGGTGAAGCCCAACTTTGGTATTTACCAGCTGAAATTGGAAGGTTCTGAATTGGGAAGCATTTAGCAATTGTTGTTCTATTCGATTCGGGCCTCCAGCAGGCAGCAACCCCTTGGGGGAATTGGTGAGTTTGAAGCAGGATCAGTTGAAACTTATCAAAGGCAGTTCCAGGAAAGACTTGCATGGGCCAGCAATTTTATTAGAACAGACCAGCATGTCAGCTTGTTCATGGCAGGACTAGATGATTTTATTAGGCTGCATGCTCAATTCCACAAGCCTCCTGATTTGGCAATGGCTATGAGCGTTGCTAGAGCCTTTGAACATAAGCTGCAAGTATTACAACCAGGAGCAGCAAAAACTGAAGCAATTTCTGCACCTGCCCCTTCCATTAAAAAAATTGACCTGAACAGAAGTAGTGGAGCGTAGGGCAAAAGGGCTTTGTTACAACTGTGATGAACCCTATACAACAGCCCATCAATGTAAAAAATTATTCTTGCTTGAAAAGTGACAGATGGTGATGCTGGCCCAACCACTCATGAAGAATTTGGTTAGCTTACAAGTTGTTTTCTTTCATCATGAGCTTGAGGACAAGCTCTGTTTCTGGGGGGAAGTAATGTTACCATTATGGGAATAATTAGAGATATTTTAGGCAAATTTTTGGTGAGATAATATTCCTAAATGATTGGTTTGATTCCTGCAGATTCATTTCTTTCCTAATTAAAGAGGATTCCTTAGTTTCCTAGTTAAAAGGGAATTCCCATTTTAATAAGATTTCTAGGGCTGTAATCTCTATTTAAAGAGATAGAAATCAATTAATAAGATAAGTCAGAAATTACCAGCAGAAACTGCAGAACAAGTTGCAAATTTCCAGCAACCATATGCAAGTCTAGGAACTAGAACAAGAACAAGAACAAGGGCAAAGACCTGTGTATTGGACCTGATTTTTCAGTCCATCGCCCTGTCACACGATCCTACTCTTGTGTTCATAACAACAGGTTAAAGATTCCAACAATGATAATATTAATATTTGTGATTGGTTTTTTTTTTTTTCAGTATTCATTAAAACAGTTCTATTTTTAATAGAATTTCTAGAATATTATTAACCTTAGTTAGAAGGATTTATTTTAGAATATTTATGCATCCTAGTAGAGTTAGTATTTCTAATTAGGTTTTTATTTTATTTTTATAATTGGTTTAGTATTTCTAATTAGAGTTTTTATTTTATTTTATTTTTACAATTGGTAAGTCTCTATTAAAAGGCTAAATTATAGCTTTCCTATTTCTTTGTAATAAGCAAGTCCTATATAAAGGATGCATGAAATAAAAATAAGACAAGCTCGAAAATTTATCAAAACCCTAAGATATTTGGGGTCTCTTTATAAGGAGTACTAAGTTTCTTGCTTCCTTTAATGAGTTTGGTTCCAATTCATCGCCTGGTATTTTGATCTATAACTCGTGGATATAGCATTTTTTTTTTTTCAGTAATGAAAGTTTAATTTAGGAATTCTATTTTTCAGTTCTATTTTATTATTTTTCTTGGAATAGGTCACTGGTTTACGTGGTTAGTAATTCTACTTAAAGGGTTGTATTTTTTGTCGAAGTAATAGAATGATATAGATAAATTGCTGCTTTTAGAGTTCTCTTAGTTTCAATGTAGGATTCTATTAAATCCCTCTTTCTATACAAGCAAATTTTCCAAAATTGCAACTTGGACGTATACCAAACTTAATTTTTCATGTGGGAATTCTGACACTTAAATGTCTTTCGGAGTCATCCTGAAACCCGAAGTGCAAACTTTGTGTGGTAAAAACTGAACATCCAAATTTGAAATCAATGAACCTTCATTCTACTTTTTGTTTTAAAGATTTTTTTCCTTGATGTTTATAGCATTCTTATTTATAACCAACAAATGAATACACATGATTTTAGTGGGAGTAATTGATGGTCTAATTTGTTATTTACTGTATATAAAAATCTGGAAACTGGAAAGAAATAAGTTATGTAATTTTATCTAAATGAGAACTTCAGTAGGAATGCACAGGAAATATGAGAATAAACTTTGTGGGAGAAAGCAAACTGAATTTTTAAAGCATTTTGAATAAATCCTTCTCTAGTAATGCCTTCTTTGTAATCCCCGAAATTTGTAGATTCGTTGGCCATGTTGACCAATAAGTGGGCTTTTAATTACTAGTACTTTACTTTTACCAAAATCGGGTCTGATTTTTGTAGCAGGTGTCCTACCTTTATCAGATCATAAATGATCTAAATTGAGCATGATATAATTGCATGTCATTAGATTGTCATGGTATAAAATTCATGATAATTCCTTGAGCATTATAATTCTATATTCCTTGTTGTCTGTTAAACATCCTCTAATTACTCAAAAGCATTTCTGTCCTTGTCATACTTAACTTACGGAATGACTTGCTTTTTGTTGTATGGTTTACTGGGTTTCTAGATGGGAAAAATATCAGAGTGAGGAGGAAGCAGCTCTTGGGCGAGGGAAGCGGCAGAGGAAAGCTGTTTCATACAGGGAAGCTTACGCCCCACATCCGAGTGAAACATTGAGTGGGGTATACCTTATTTGCTGCGACCATATGATTGAATTTTCTTTCCCAATGCTATTGTACATGCTTTATGGGCCGAATTATTTTACTAGTACAGATTGATGCAATCACCATGTATTTTTTTCTTAAATATTCAGTAATAGATGTTTTGGTTGTTAATGTGCTGAGACAGAGTGATGGTGAAGAACATGAGCCAGAGCCAGAGCCAGAGCCAGAGCGGGAATATACACCTGCTGGACAAGCCCTGAAAGCAAAGTTGTAAGTTTCTTAATTTTCTTTAATTATTAATTGTCATGAATTTATACTGAGATCCCAGCAGAATATTGATGTTTGAAATCATTGGAGCCTTTACAAGGTTATTTGACAGACGTTTTAGAAAATTAAGCTTGACTTTCTAGGTAGATCTTTTTTTCTAAAAACATGTTGCCCAAGTGAGAACAAATTTGGAGGAGCGGAAAAAGTATCTTTGTATTTTGATTTTGCTATTAGGGATTTTGCTACTGGATGTCCTGGGTCCTTAGGTACACTTTACTGTTGTTAGAATTGTTCCAGATTTTGATCATGGTTCAAAATTCAACACCCCAGGCATCTTAATATCTTGTGTGAATCATGATTCACTTGTGTACTCCAACTGTGACCGAATTCAATGAAGTAATGGTAAACAGGGTGACTTCGACACAAATTGTGGGACTAATAAGTGCAAGTTCATTATTTAGCTGAGATTTTGCTCAGAAAAGAGCCCTTAGATATATTACACGCGCTGCTTATATCCCTCAAGTTAAATGTTAGCTACTTTTGCTAAGTTATGACATTTTATACCCCTATTATCAAGCGTTTGCTACTTGAGGCTGCCTATATTTTGTTACCTTTTAATTGAATTAGCTACCCTTCATTATTATTTAAATGCTTGATCAAATTCAAATGAGAGATTTTAGCACGTGCACTGGATTCTAAATATCAAACTTTATATTGTAAAAATCATATATATAAATGAGAATATTAAATAAATTATGGATTACTATTTTATAATAATTTCATTATGAAGCACTTGTTGGCCAAGTAATAATTCTACATATTCCAATATTTGCAAAATTATTTCATAGTTCGATATATTTTACCTATTTAGTAGACTTAAATAATTAATTTTGAGAATTTATACTAAATCTTATGTTTTGGTTTGACTCTTGATGCTGAATAAGGATTTCAAAATTAGACAACCGTGGATTAATTAAATTTTAGTTTCAAGATGAGGCCAATAGTCGAAGTAATCAAAGTGAGGAATTTTGCACCATAGGAGTCAGTTGTAGTAGTAGAAAAACAAAATCTCTACTTATGAAAAGACGAGTCAACTAACAACTGACATATGGTATCAGAAGCATTCCTAGAGGAAATTACTGGGCCTTTATTTAAGGAAATGATAATGTTGATTGATGTAATGCACAGTGAACCAGAAGGTAAATATGGTGGGGCATATTTTACAGTTCACTCTATGACGATTGTTAAATTGACCTTTTTTGAACAGTGCTAAGCTTCGTGCTAGACAAAAAGAGCGACTTGCTCAGCTTAATACAATTGAATCTCCCAATCCTGATGAGGGGCTACCTGTACCTGAGTCATCCCAGTCTCTTCGTCTTCAGACCAGTGAGAGGGGCCAGGAGTCAGTCCAAGAAGTGAGAGAGAAGTCATCAGTTGTTGACTTGGAGGATAACAGGTTCCCCCAGGCATTAGATACAGCAAAGGGCAAGGCTGACTCAACCTTAAGGTTGGGTCAGGTTTCAAAGCATAAAATTAGCAGTCACCTGGATCTCGCTGTAAATTCTCTTTGCCATCCATCTCCTGAAATCATCCATCCAGGCCAACAAAATCGAGGTGTAGGCCATACAAGCTACAACTTGTTACCAGTTTTGGGACTTTGTGCTCCTAATGCCAATCATCTCGAGTCATACCACAAAAATGCTTCAAGATCCAGTAGCAGACAAAGCAAGCTGGCAACTGTTCCAGAATTTCCTTTTAGTCTACCTTCCTCTGGTGTTTCAGTTGAGACAGATGTAAAACATTATGATAGTAACCCTGACAAATCAAAATTTCAAGATGCATCGGCAGAAGTTCTGCAACAGCACCTTAAAAGTAGTTTGTCAGATGGTTGGCAAACATTCAGTGCAGTATTCTCCCTCTCTCTCTCTATCTCTCATACTCACAGTTATTCCAATTTTGTCAACCATACATACATTCCAAGTTCATATATTCTATGACCTTATTTGTACTTGTTCTCTATCCATGCATGCGATTATGATACCATGCTTTTTATCTTATCCTTTTTGCAGTTTCCTCTGCCTTCCCCACAAAGAATGAGTTCTGATCATTTTGAGGGTTCCAGTTCAAGTTTTGCTGGTTTCCAGGAAAAAGTATCTTTACCTAGTTTGCCTTTTGATGAGAAGTTTTTACCCAGATTCTCAATTCCTCCAAAGTGCATGCCGAGCACACATGATTTATTACCAAGCTTATCACTCGGGAGCAGACTTGAAGCTGTAAATGACTCTATGCAAGACCTTTCAGCAATGCCATTGTTGCCCAATTTGAAATTCCCCTCTCAAGATATACCTAGATTTAATCAGCTAGACAAGGAGATGCCTCCTATAGTGGGTTTGGGTCAGATACCATCACTTCCTGAAAGCCAAAGGAAGGTTCTTGAAAGCATAATGATGAGGGCTGGTTCTGGATCAAGTAATTTGTTCAGAAAGAAATCAAGAGTAGACAGTTGGTCTGAAGATGAACTTGATTTCCTCTGGATTGGTGTTCGTAGACATGGACGGGGTAATTGGGATGCTATGCTTAGAGACCCAAGGTTAAAATTCTCCAAGTACAAATGTTGGGAAGATTTGGCAGCTAGATGGGAGGAGGAACAAGTAAAGATCTTAGATAGCCCATCCTTCCCAGGGCCAAAGACAAGTAAGCTCTCAAAATTTTCCAAATCATCCTTGTCCCCAAGTATTCCTGAAGGAATGATGGCACGGGCCTTGCATGGTAGTAGATTTGTCACACTGCCGAAATTTCAGGCGCATCTGACAGACATGAAACTTGGCTTTGGTGATGTTTCTTCGAGCCTGCCACATTTTGACACATCAGATGAATTTGGTTTACACAGTGATCATTTTGGGCCACTTCCTACTTGGAATCCTGATAAATTACGTACAAACTTTGCTGGGGATTCTTCTGCAGGACCCTCTTTTAGTATTTCTAGGGAATTGCCTTTTCTGCTCAATTCTGTTGAAGCAAGCAACTTAAGTTCTCTGGGTTTGAAAAGCTCAGGTAACATAGATTTACAGAAAAGAGAGGAGGAAGAAAGCATCATGAAGCAGGGTAAGTTGCGAATTCTTCTGGATAGATCATTAAATGTACCGCATGATTCCCAAAATAATGTTGGAAATGGCAAGTCCGGTAGTCAGGCTTTGTTCCTGGAGTTGAATAAAGGGCTGAACAATTTTCATTCAAAAGGAAAAGTAGTTGTTGAAAGTGGTCCCTATAAGAACAAGCTACCCCATTGGCTTAGGGAAGCTGTGAGTGATCATGCTAAATCACCCGAACCTGATTTGCCACCCACTGTATCAGCAGTAGCTCAGTCAGTGCGTGTACTATATGGAGAAAATAAGCCAACAATTCCTCCTTTTGACATACCGGGTCCACCTCCACCCCAACCAAAAGATCCGAGACAGACCCTGAAGAAAAAGAAGCGGAGATCACATGTTTTTGAGCGACTACCACAAGACCTTGCGGGAAACGTACCAAAATTCAAAAGCAGCATTCAAGGCGACAACGTTGCTTCATCCTCTATTCTACCTGCCCTGGCATTTGAACCTTTTGAACCTTTAAATACTGGAACTTCAGGTCCTGTATGGAATGGATCTGGTCCAAGCGCACATTTTCCTGATTTAAGCATGGTAAACTCAATGGCACCGTCTCATTTAAACCTTCCCAAGAAAACAAAAATGGGGTTGTCTCCTTCTCCTGAAGTGCTTCAGTTGGTAGCATCCTGTGTTGCTCCAGGCCTGCATTTATCACCTGGTTCAACTGTGACCAGCAGTAGCTTCCTTGAAAACAAGCTACCCTTACCAAATCCTGTTGACCATGTAAGAATTTCGGATTCACAAGTTGCTGTAGATGAAAATGAGGAAAAGAAGAGCCTGCCTCCTGATGTAGCCATGCTTCCAGAAGGAAAGCCAGGCCCTGATAGTGGTGATTCTGGCAAGACTCTATCGGATCCATCTCAAAACAAAAAGCCAGATGTAGAGGAGATATCATCTGAAGGAACTCTATCAGATCATCCAGTGAATGATCAAGAATTATAGTTGTAGTATCAGAATGCTATATGCAACATTAATATTCTTTCAGGTAACTGGAGTTCCAGTTTTCAGGTAAATGCTCGAATTTTTGGAGGCATGATGTTAATGAGTGATATAGGATCTTGTAGGACACGTGTAAAGTTACTTTTAGTGAAAATGAAATGCGCAAGTGTTTTCTGCTTGGTAGTGCTGTTTAATGAAAAATGCATAGCGGAAGCAGGAACTTGGAATATATTTTTGTTATTTATTTTATTATTATATTTTTTCAATATGGACCATCCTTATAATCTCAGTCCAGTTATTAACGGAGCTGCGGACATGGAGGATTTGTGGAGCCTAAAAGTTTAACAATGATGATTAAAATCTGGGCCCATCGTATGTATCCCTGATTGCCATAGTGCAAAAATACCTTCAGTGGTTTTGTTAACCAAGATACTGTTGCAATGATCTGTTTTAGACTCCCATTGTCTAGGCGGCTATCAAGCATAACATTTGTATTCTATAGGCAACATATTCTTAGCTGATCTTTCTTTATTAGGTTTTTATAATAAAAATTTTATTACCTAGGTTTTCTTTTTTTTTTTTTTAATTTTATTTTTAATTAAATTTTGATCACAATAATTCTGTATTTGATGCTATTAATCAAATGTCTATTTTGTTGAATCTCGAATTCTTTCAAAATTGTGAAATTTGGTTAAAATTACATTTGAAAGAGGATATATAGCCTGAAAATTGGAGTAATAACAATAATTTTTCAACATTTGAGTTTGAATTGCAGTAATTGGTGTGATAAGCGGTCATTTTGGTGGCTTTTATGTCATTATTGGACTTAATATGATTAAAATGAAAACAACATTTTATCAATCATGTTAAGTGGAGAACTAATATGATTAAAATTAAAAATAAAAGAATTTCTCAATGTTGAAAAAAGTATAAAAATTCAGTATTGTGTATTTTAAACTGCTAAATATTTCGTTGCATACTTTGATCATCATGATATATCATCTTGGTCCAAAATTCTATGTTCAATATACATCTCTATTCATTGTGCTTCCTTGATAGTCTTAGACTGTAGAATGACGCGTTTTTCTCTATTTGAGTTTTTCTACCGTTGTTTTGGGGCCTTTCTTGTAGCTGCTTCAACTGCCACATTGTTTAGGAGCCTTTCTTGCAGTTGCTTCAGCTGCCACAACTGCAGTGCCACATCTTGATAAATTCGATTTTCTAAAGCTTCAAAATGTTTGCTTAAACTTTTGAGCCTATAGCGCGCACACAGTTTCAAGAACGTTACTATTCTTTCATCAATTGGTTCCTCGTAAGGGTGTGCATGGTCGGTCAACTAGTCATTAGGATATTTTTCTATTTAAACCATAAAATTTGATTTTCAAAAAGTGCTAATCATAAACTTAACTGTTTTAATTGGTTATCGAAATCATTTGATCGAATTTTATGGTTAAGATAACTATATATTTTGATTTTTAATCATCATAAAATATAAACAATAATGAACATATTTATAAAAAAATACTAAAATTTTTCAAATACATATGCCAACTTTTTAAATGAGATAAATTAAATTATAACTTTTTAAATACTAACCTTACCACTTTAATTAAATTATAAAATGAATATAATTTAAAATGGCTAATTGAAAATTTATAAGATAAATAAATCAATTAAAAAATTATTAAA